>JAOTOM010002260.1:0-96547 GCA_034440615.1 Ashinkailepas kermadecensis | reverse complement strand
CTGGAGGTGCATCATGTGCACCATGTAGTACAAAAGAAGGTACACCAACCCCTGGAGGAAAAGGTACATCTGGTGCACCAATCCTGGGGAGAAAAAAAACTAAGTGCAGTGGAAAGAAAATATTAAGAAAAGAAAATTAAGAATAGCACTTCTTGAAGACAAATAGGGTAATTATCTGGCTTTTATATAGAAACCCATGAGTACAAATCATAAAAAAGGCATGGAATGGACTTGAAGCTTGCCTAGCATCGGCATCTACTGTTTCTTCAGCAACTAAATATCAGCAAGATATTCACTGCTGAATGTCACATCAATCAGCAGATGCATCAGAAGCTGTGGACTCCTTTTGTGACAATGATGAGGTATCCCAGCAGCCAGACAATACAGGCAATCATCGCAACACACCTATTGTGCTGAAGTGTAAGGGTGATATAGGGTGACACTTCACAATGGAAAATAATCTCACTGATTTCAATAGCTATGGTCTGAATTCAGCTCGAAAAAAGGTTGCTGAGCAGAGGGTGCACTCAAGCATTCTGGAGTGGCACCTCCATAGTTCAAAGCTAAGTGGCAAAGCTAAATCTAGGTCTCATTGGGAGAGGGGGCAATTAAATATTGGGAGCCAGTTGCCCCCCTTAGTGCATACAAAGTGACACCCCTAGATTCTGAGTATATTTTTGTCCAGTGATTGCCAGTACTATTGCACCTTAAGGTATCCACAAGACAAGTTTTACTCATCTTACCACCATGAAGCAAACAATGTGTTAGGTTCCGCTAGGTTAGGCTAGGCTTTTCTTTTAAGTTTGGAAGATTTTCAAATTTTTTTGTGAAATTGTTCACAATACAAACAATTCAGTTCCTTCCAAATCAAATTAGGTTATGTTTGGTTAGGTTTTTTAATTTGACTTGTTGGACAAAAGTAGTGGGAAAATTTTCCATTTGTAAGAAGAATTTTCTTCTGGCATTTTACAACTTCTAGCAGGTTCCAACTTCTAGGCTAGGTTGTTACATTTTTTATATTTTCATCATGTTTTGCTACATAGCCGAACTCCAAGCCCCTTAAGTCATAAAATATTCAGACTTAATAAGAGCCACAAGGGCCCATCCAGGTTAAGTCTGTAATGGGAAGATACCATAAGCGTGGACAAAAAGACACTCATCACCCTAACCAACAACACATCACAAATTCCAAAGAAACCGTCCACCAACATCCCACACAGCAATCTATGCTTACCTATCCACCAATGTCCCACACGGCCATCCATACTTTCCTTACCTATCAAGCCCTATTCACTCGATCCTGCGTAGCACAAACGTGGATCAGGTGCCCTACCAATAATTTTCCAACTCCACCTAAGCCTGCTTAAAGGGGCCTGTACCATGCACACCTACTTACCAAAAATCTCACCTCATCCACCACTAATTAGAACACCAAAAAAAGATTGTCCAGTCTAAGAATTTGTCCACCCTATTTTTAAATACATTCAATGAGGGACTCCCTGCAACATCAGCAGGCAGCCTATTCAATTGATCAACAGCCCTTTGACTGAAGACATGTTGTCGCTTAACTGTCCTACACCTTTATTTGTCCAACCTGAATTCATGACCCCTTTAGTCTAAATAGAAGGGTATCAGTCATATCACCCTTTAATGTCCTATACTTGAGTGAGTACATATCTAATGCCATAAGTCTTTCCACGTATTCTAAGTTGCCTAGTCCACTTATGAGTATATTGGCTTTCCACTGCACTCAGGTGCAACTCAGGTCAATCTTGTCTTTTTGTAATTTTCTTCCTGCCAACTGAAAGGTATGTGTTTGCAGAGGAAATGAGTGGTCCCATGTTAACCACATTCATAAACATTGCATTGTAAGAAAAACATTAATGAATTAGAAATTACCGGAAAGTGCAAATTTACCTAATTTCCCATCTTCACTCATCGTCAATGTTTCCAAACGCATCATCCAAAATCTGAACAAAGGCAGGAAGCAGCTGACCTTCATCAGCATCAGTCATCGCGACATGTTCTAGATCTTGATTAAGCTGGAGTTATGTCTCGCAACCATAAAATTACAAATTCTACACACCAAAACGAAGCGGGGCCGACCAAACACGACTTTAGCGACGGATTAAGCACCGCGCCCACAATTGCACCACAAATGTCTCATCCCTATCATATTTGTCGATCTCAAGCGCAAATTGTGTTCGTTGTGACGTCATAGTTCCGCTTACTCCGACTACACCGTATCCATGCTTGCCGAACTGGGCTCGGGCAAGACTTGGACAAGACCTATATCAGAACCTATAATGCCCAAAACAGATAATGCTTCAGAACCTATAATACTCAAAACGCATAATGCTTCAGAGTCTCTAAATCGCCGTCTTTTCAGAATGTTCAATACCTATAATATTCAAAACCTATAATGTCTCAAACCATATCATGCTTGGAACATATAGTTGTTCAGAATATATAATATCCAAATCCTATAATGCTTCAAAGCCTCTAATGCAACGTCCTGTGGGAACTTTCAAAGCATATAATGCTCAAAACCTATAATGCTTGGAAAGTGGAAACCTATAATGCTCAATTCCTATAATGCTTCGTTTCATCTAATATTCAGAAAGTATAACTCTCGAAGCATCTAATGCTTCAAAACCACTAATGCTCAAAGCCTATAATGTACTGAATCTATAATGCTCAGAGCCCATAATGCTAAAAACCTATAATATCAGCTGACGACTGCATGCCATTATCGCCCTTATCGGTTTACTCCACATCTCCACCATACTCCAATACCCGCGCCAGGTACAGGGTCTGATACAGGTGCTTCGAAACGCAAATCGGTGGAAGGTGAACTCATGGACCAATCAGCAGTACGAATTTCAGAGGAATGTGGCAGCTTCAATATCCCGTATGATTCCAGGGCGGCGATAATATCAGCATGTTCCTCCCGCAGTTCCTCATTCCTAGCTGGTGTGTGGTGGTGTGGAACTGCTCACTGCGTGCTGCGGAATTTAAAGCTATCGAATGCCCTGGAAATGTTGCTGGGGCCACAAAATCGCACCGAGGCTCCTGAAAATCGCAATGCACCTAAAAGTGACCTTCCGGAGCACCTAAAAATGACGCTCGGGCTCCAAATAGTGGAACAAGGACACCTGGAAATACTGTTGGGCCTCCCAAAAGTCCAGCCGGGGCCCCTGAAAATCACGCTGAGGCCTCAAAGAGGCGAGCTGGCCCCCGCGAAAATTGCGCTGGAGGCCCAAAAGGTCAACCGGGTCCCCTGAAAATCACGCTGTGGGACCCAAAGGGTCGCACCGGGGCCTCTAGAAATCATGCTGTGGGCCCCAGAGGATCGGGCCGGGACCGCTGAAAATCACGCTGTGAATCCAAAAAGTATCGCTGGGGCCTCTGAAATTGACATTGGGACCATCAAGAAATCTGACCGGGGCCCCTGAAAATCACGCTGGGGTTTCAAAAATGTGCATCTGGACCCCTGCAAATCACGCTGGGACCTAAAATAGTATTACCGGGTCCTTGAAAATTACGATGGGGGCCCAGAAGGTCGGAACAGAGCCCCTGAAATTCACGCTGAGCCTGGAAATCCCCAAAAGTCGCTCCCGGGCCCATGCAAATCACGCTAAGGGCTCGACACGTGCAGCCGGGGTCCCCCACCCACCCAAAAAAAACGAAGCCGGGGCAACTAAAAAACAATCCTTACATGAACAATCACTCTGGTGCCCCACCAAACGCGCCATATGCCACCAAAACGTGTTGGGCCTGTAAAAACGTGTCGAGGTCGGCAAAACTCGCGCCAGGGATCCCAAGAAATGACGCCGGGGCCCAAAAAATGCACCGGGACCCAGAAAAGTCGCGTTGTAGCCCTTCAAAATCACACTTCAAAATCACCTTCAAAATGTAAAACGTCGCGCTGGGGCCCCAAAAGCCGCAGCTGCCCCCCCCCCCAAGAATCAATTCCAACCCGAAATGTCAATGCATGCTCAAAAATCGCGTCAAAACCCCTAAAAAACCGTTGTGCCCGGAAAAACAATGTGTCGGGCACTGAAAGAAAATGGCACCGGAAGCCCCGGTACGAGAAGGAATTGTACCGAGGACAAAAATATCGCGCTGTGGTTTGAAAAAAAAAGAACTCCACCCCAAAGTATCACACCGAGACTCGACCGAGAAATCGAATGGACCCGAGCACCGAACAATTCAGAACAGGTCGCGAAAAAAATCAACCGCTTTCAAGTCTGAAGGGTGCCATCGACCTAAAATATATCGTCACTCGAATTTTTCGGTCAGAGGCGCCCCTTAGTAGGTAAAGTGGCGCCCCACCAGGCCATGACGGCTCCCCATAATTCCTGAATCCGCCCTTGGAATGCAAATTCATTTGGCAACGCTATCGCATGCATAGGGTGTAACTTCACAACACGATTTGTGGTACCGTGGGATGCATGGGGGTAATTGTCGGTTTGAGGGGCCCGCTCCATACAGTTCCATGTTAAAGACTAAAATATTGGATCCGGGAAGGACGCTTTCAGTGGTCTTTCCGTTTTGTCGGGTTGGGTACTTCGGCCTGCTCAGGCCATTTCGTGCCGTGAGTAGAATGGATGAAAATACTATGTTCTAAAAAGTAAATTTACAAGTCCTGAAGTAAGTTGGTTTTTCGGAGAAAAATGAAAAGGAGATTGATGAGAGAAGGGTGTGTATCTCCTAATAGTGTGGGCAAAGAAAAGGGGGTGTTGTGTGTACGGCAGTAGTTGGCAAGTGTTTTTCGATGTCCATGGTATTTTTAACAGTGTTGGAGAATATGTGAAACGGTAAGATGAGTGTTGCATGATGGGCATGAAGGTCGTGGTGAAGCAGTGTAAATGTATCGATGGGTGAGAAAAGTGTGACGTATGCGGAGCCGTGATATAACTTTTTCTTCTTGTCTGTTTTTTTTATATGATGTGGTCCAGTTTTCGATGACAGGTTTGATGAGACGTAATTGTGTGTAGTTTGTAGTTTCAGTCCATTGGTGGTTCCCAAAATGTCGAATGTTATGTCTTATTGTTGATTTGATGGCGTCAAAATGTGGTGGGATTTCTGTGATGTGTGGTAATTGTAATGATTGTTTGGCGAAATGATCTGCTTCCTCGTTTCCTGGGATGCCACAGTGACTGGACACCCACAGGAAACGGACCTTCATGCCCATCAGATGAAGTGTTTCAAGTGTGTCGTAAATTGAAATATGGCAATGGTGCGAAAAGGAAAGTGAAGAAAGAGATTGAAGAACAGATTTTGAGTCCGAACAAATTACGACATGGCGCATGGGGTGACAAATTGAACGGTTGCGGACATAGCGAAGGGCAGTGAGAATGGCGTGCAATTCGGCGATGAAAATGGATGTCCTGTTTGGCAAGTGATGTTGTTTTGTGTGTGTACCTGCAACAATGACGTTTCCTGTGTACTTTTCGTCTTTAGATCCGTCGGTGAAAACAAAAGGAACATGGCGATAACGAGAGCGAAACTGGTGGAATTTTTGTTTGACGTATTCTGGACAAAGCTGTGATTTTGGAGTGGTGGTGAGATAGAAAATATGTCTCTCGGGCATCTGCCACGGTGGTGTAGTTGGTGAAGAAAGAGCTGTCATATGTGGAATGTTGTATTGGAGTTGTGTAGAAAATATTTCAGTGCGTGAAGCTATGGTAAGCTCGGTTCGCTTTTCGGCAGGACCTAAATATTCGTGGTGTAGATTTGTGAGAATTTGTAAAGATGCGTGTGTGGGGTGGTGTTCTCGAAATTGAATTTTTGCGGCATATCTGAGTGTTTGTTCAATTCTTCGGAGACCTAATGGTGGAATTCCTGATTCAATTTGTAAAGAAGTAACGGGAGACGTGGTCATTGCACCGAGTGCTAAACGGATGAATTTATTTTGTATGGTGTCCAAAAGTTTCAAAGCTGAGGTTCTGGCACCGGCGTAGGCTAGCGACCCATATTCTATGATGGGAAGAACTAAGGATTTGTAGAGATGTAAAAGCGTATGACGATCGGCTCCGAATGAGGAAGAAGTAATACAGCGAAATAAATTGAGTCGGTGAAAACATTTGGTCTGAACGTGTTTGATGTGTTGATACATGGATAGCCTACGATCAAAAATAATGCCTAGAAATTTAAATGAATTTACAAAAGGTATGTTGTTGTTACCGAGGTGAAGCGGTGTGTCTGGGTTCGGGCAGGGTGTTGACTTGCTAAATATCACTGTTGCAGATTTTGGGGCCGAAAAAAGGAAGCCATACTTTAGGGACCATTCGTGTACTCGGTCAAGTGCGTTTTGTAATCTAATTAAACAATGTTCATAATTTTTGCCGGAACACCAAATCGCACTATCGTCCGCAAACAGTGAGTATGATAGATTGGCAGGCATGTTATCGAAAATATCATTAATGATGATGTTGAATAATACTGGTGAAATACAACTCCCCTGCGGTAATCCGTTCTGTAGAAAACGTGGATCGGAAATCGCTGACCTGCACCGGAGATGAAAATGACGGGAACCGGACAAAAATCCTATCAAATAATGGGCTAAATTTCCTTTGACGCCGAAGTGAAGAAGTTTGGAAATTAATGCCGGTTTGTATACCATATCATACGCTTTACTAATGTCTAAAAATACTGCAATGGTGTGTTCATGTTTTTTTATAACCAAGGCGTATGTCAGTTTCTAATCGAATGAGATGATCTATTGTACTATGGCCATGACGAAAACCGCATTGAATTGGAGATAACAGATGATTTGTTTCTAAGTACCAGGTCAGTCTTTTTACAATCATACGTTCTAAAAGTTTTCCTAGACAACTGGTGAGAGCGATGGGTCGGAAATTGTTGGGGTTGCTGTGGTTTTTGCCTGGTTTTGGAATAGGGATGATGAGGACTTCCTTCCAGGTTTCGGGGAAAGTATGGCTAGACCATAATGCATTAAATGTTTGTAAGATACAATGTTTTGTGTCGTTGGATAAATGTCTGAAAAAGGAATAATGTAAATTGTCGGGACCTACTGAAGTATTACCGGCTGAAGAAATTGCAGTATCTAGTTCTGAAACTAGAAACGGGATATTGTATGTTTCAGTGTTGTCCGAATCGAATTGTGCCAAATCGGTGTGAAATGTGTGTTGTGCTTTTTGGAGAAATTCCGGTCTGCAGTTGTTGTCAGAGCTATTGTGAGCCATGGTGTCCGCTATTGTATTTACTATTGTTTGTGGGTCTGTAATTGTGGTGTTTTGAATTTTGAGTGCCGGGAGTGATTTAAATGGAGTGCTGCTTCAAAAAGTGTATTTGTAACTAAGTTGATGTTTTCGACGGGAGAAATGTTGGGGTTGTATTGAGTTTGTGATAGTTCCTGAAATTTTGTCCAATCAGCTTTCGAAATTTTCCAGCGTGGGATGAAACTGGGTGTGGTATCGGTCGCAGTTGAAAAAGTGGGTATAAATTTTATGGGGTAATGGTCGCTGTCATGAGTGTCGGTATCAATGGTCAAAATATTTTTCTAGGGTTTGAGAGCATATTGATAAATCAATAGCTGTTTCTATATTATGTCCATGGTGAAAGAATGTTGCTTCTCCTGTGTTAAGTAATACTAAATTATGTCGGTCTAGAAATTGTTCAATGATGTGTCCTCGAGTGTCTCTATGTTAATGTCTATGTGTTTGATCCCAGGCTGGACTATGTGCGTTAAAGTCTCCGAGTAGCATGAAAGGGTTCTTGAAATGTGCTATAAGGTTTTCTAAATGTGTCAAAATATTTGTGTTGTCGGTGTGTGGTGGAATATAGATGGAGCACACATCTATATTTCTGCCATGTAAACGCAATGTACAAGCTACTGCTTGTAATTGTGTATTAAGTGTAATTTGTGTATGTGTGAAATCATTGTTTATGTAAAGTGCTGTACCGCCACTGCGATGTGATCCGCGGACCTCGTCGTGACGGTACAGTGAGTAATTAGAAAGATTGAAGTTATATGTGTCTGTAGGCAAAAACCATGTTTCTTGGAGTGCTATGAGAATAGGTGTGAGAATACTGAAGAAAGCTTTCATTTCGGCCCATTTGGAGATCAGACTGCGGCAATTCCATTGTAATAGTGTGGACATCGGGAAGAAAAGTGTTAGTGTTTGTCTGCACCTTTCAGTGCATGTGTTCGCCAGGAGTACAGTTTAGGTGGGTGTGTGTGTTGTGTGCGGCCGGCGGTGGTTGACCCGCTCGAGCCGTCCGGTCGACCGGTGATCTTGGCAAGATCACGCCGGTCGGCCACTGCCGCGGGGGACGCCCGCCGGCTGGGAGTCGGTTGGGTCACGTGGTTGCCGGCCGGTACTTTGTGCACCGGGCCCGGTCGGCGGCCCAAGGAAGTGGAGCGTATTTCCCCGGCAGCCGAATGGCTGCGGGGTCTGGCATTCCTGGTGGAATTCGTTGTAGTCTGTTTGGTTGGAATGGTCTGTGTGGTTTGAGCCAGGGTGGTTTGTGTAGGTGTGGTGAGTGGTGCAAGTTTTTTTTAGTGGAGCTAGACCGGGAATCATGTCGGTTTGTATGGAAGTAAAAGTGGTGTTGACGCGAGGGGTGGGTGGAGCAATGCTGGTCGCCTGTGCGTACGTTTTGGTGAACGGGCAGGTGGCCTCGACAGACCGCCGGGCCTGGGGTAGGACACCCCGGTCGTGGCCTTGACGGCGCACACTTCCTTCCCTTTGCGCCAAACTGGGCATTGATTGGAAGTGGTGAGGTGATCGGAGGTGTTACAACTCAGGCAGTGGGCAGATTTGGAGCAGGTGGATTCGGGATGAGGTGTTTCGCCGCACTTAGGGCATCGGGCTGGTTGGCGACATGTCTTGCTGCTATGGCCGAAGCGCTGACAGTTAAAACAGCGGAGAGGATTAGGAATAAAGACACGGACTTGGAATCGTAGGTATCCGGCGATTAGGGTCTTGGGAAGATTGGTATAATTGAAGGTAAGGACAAGGAGGCTCGTATCGCGTTTCTGACCGTCTTTAAATGAGGTAATGCGGTGGACGTGGGTCACCCCCTCCGGCCTGAGCTCCGTCTGGATATCCGCTTCAGTCATGAAGCGGAGCTCCGGCGCGAAGACGGTGCCCTTGATGGTGTTGCGGTTGGAATGGAGAGTGATGGTGACGGATTTTCCACAAAATGTGGTGGTGCGGAGGAGGGCTTTGGTCTGGGCTCGGGATTGAGTTTTAATGACCAAGGTTCCGTTGGCAGGGGCTTCAATGTCGGGATTGGCTAGGGAGCAGATGGCAAGGAGTTGTTTAGTCGGCCAGAAAACGTTGATACGGCGGAAGGAAACGGATTCCTCGACAGGCTTGACTACAACGTAAGAGCCAGCACTGTCGAGGTAGGGTTCAATGGGCTGGATGGGTTCAGGTTGGGAGGGCGTGGTCTGGTTCGAGCGTGGGTCAGCGGCGTGACGAGTGATGGTCTGGTCTGGATTGCGAGGCGAGGTCGTGGTCTTGGGACGAGCAGGGTTCGGCGAGGCGCAAAGGGCTGCCATGGCGTCATCAAGGGGAATTGTCCGGCGCGGGTCATCAATGGTGAATTCAGTGAGGGAACATCAGAGGCCAAGTCCGTGTTCGTGCGATGGTCGTCGGGTGTGGTCAGAGGAGGAAATTCCGAATCAGAGTCCTGTGGCGAGCTGGGGTCAGTGCCTTTCTTCCTCTTTTTCCCCATCACGGGGAAAAAACCCTACCAAACGAAATCTAAATAAACACGCAGAACAAAGGGAGCGAAAATACGATGACGACGAAAACGGGTGGGGTGACGGGTGTCACCCCACTAGAAAATAAATGAGAAAAGAGCGACGGGTGTCGCCCCACGAAAATGAAAAATAGAAAAACTGCAATAACAAGCAGTAAGAAAGCAGCGCAGTGATCAGCGGGCTCTGGACCAACCTATGGACGAGATGAAGGCGTAGAGTGGTCTAGAAGTTGGTGGTGAAGAGTAGCAAGAAGTCGGAAGTGAAGATGTTGAGTTGATGGCAGGCTGGTCTTGCGAGATACGTCCACGATAGCTGGTAGCACGATCCACGTAGCACGATAGCTGGTCCACGTCCCAGAGCAACGACTTGATGGCGCGAGAGTCAACCGGCAACTGTGTGTGTGGGGGGGGGGGGCTTTCAGTGGTCCGAGAACACCCAGTATAGAAAGCTCCACCCCTGCGCAGCGATCATGAGGCGATACTTGATCGGTGCCCACAGTAGTGTTTTCACAGTAAGACATTCTTCTAAAAATAGCATACAGGTAGTATGATTCGAAAGGAGCCAACTAAATTAGTCTCTCATGACCAGTGCAAAACACATTTCAGGACTATGACATGCCACCTCTACTGTCTACAACAGAACATTCCAAACATCTTCGCACACTGCCCTGTAAATTCGGCTGGTAGGGTACATGGGACGGGCGGAAACCTGCGGTCTCGCCGAAGCTGAGCACGCATAGCACCGTACCGCTGCACTGGGGTGTTCCCCTGCTGCTGTACTCTGCTGCCGAGGAAGAGGATTTGGGAGGGGTAGCGACCGCACCATTCCAGACGCGCTCCAGCGCTTGCCTTTTCTCCCCTCTTTGACCGACGAAACCAGTCGGACGGTGATTTTTGGTGATTAATGGCCTACAGACTCATATTAAACAAATTATATCGATCTGTGTTAGGCACTTGTTGATAAATGTTGCTTTTCTTCTCGCTTCTTTGCTTTGCCACCAGGACACATCAGGTGACAACAAATTATCACAAAAAGCCCGCAGCACTAAAAGTAGCATCACAGGTAGTCATCACAGCATTTATTTACATAAATAAGGCTTATGATCAACAATCCCCACCAATAGGATCAACTTACCCCACGCCTGGGGTAAGTTGAGGCAGG
The DNA here is from genome assembly GCA_034440615.1 of Ashinkailepas kermadecensis. Classification (NCBI taxonomy): domain Eukaryota; kingdom Metazoa; phylum Arthropoda; class Thecostraca; family Neolepadidae; genus Ashinkailepas; species Ashinkailepas kermadecensis. The sequence goes on along the minus strand of JAOTOM010002260.1, from coordinate 85,647 downwards.
GGCGATTCGTCAGAACAACTAAAAAATAAATGATTTAAATTTGCTTGATAAAAATTCTGATGCGACTGATTTGTGCCCAAAAGATCACCATTTCGGAATATGTGAACAAATAATCAGTCTGTCTCACCCCCATGCGCTCCAGGCCCTCCTAAGTGAGCATACGCTCAACATACCTCGAGTTCCCCTACACCTAACATTGTGCCGTATGTGCTGGGCCCAATTTCACAATCACCATTGAGCAATTCTGTAAGTAGGTTAAACGTTACCCTCTTATAATAGAACATATAATTATTCGAACAGCCCCATACTTGTCGGCTAGAGGCGCCCCTTTGAAAGAAAATGGCGCCCCCTTGGACGGAAAGGCGCCCATCCCGGAAGGCAGAGTGCACAGCCCCCGCCCCTTCAATTTTTTTTCAGACAGAGGCGCCCCTCCTGGGACTTTCGCAGTGGTGCCCCTGCAAAGAATTGGCGCTCTTCCAGACAAGTGCCCCCCCCCCCCCCAATGACAATTCCTAGATCTATCCCTGCTTACAACATTGTTCTCTCACGGTTGTGAAATCTGGTTGGTTAAGAAATCGTTCTCATTTACGTGTGGCTTCTCTTGCATACTTGACACTTCCTTTGAAACATTACGAAAAAACCGAACGACTTTAAAAATGGGTGGTATATTGAAATGTCCGGAACAGCAACATGTGACAGTGTAAATTAAATATCAGCAATGAGATGTCGTCCGAAATACATGACGGCAATGGGCAGACCCAAATGGATTGGGAGGGGCACACTCCATAGAGTTCCATGTTAAAAGTTGAAATGTATGGGGGAGGGGGAAGGCCAACATTAAGGGACACTTCCCCCAAAAAAAAAAAGAAGAGTATATAAAACAACATTCCTGGCCACTAGTCAAATAAGATATGAGTGTCTGTTATCACAATCAAAGGCGCAGCCAAGTTGCTCCCCCCTCCCCTCCTACAATCAAAAATACACTAGATCAAACGATAAATTTGGGAGAAAGTCACTACGCAAACCATAAATTTTCGACGCGCGAGGTGCGTCGAAAGCTCTCCTTTTTATCACATTCTTCTTGGTCGGGTCCGAGCTAAGGGAAATCCCTGCCGAGCGACTGATCACAATTGCTGCAAACAAAGAGACATGTTCCTATTGCAATATCATACTCAAGCATTGTACACACATCGGACATTCGAGACCTTCAAAATTATTTCGATTTCTCAACTTTCTGATACCATACGGCAAGCCACGTCGAATGACACTAACTTTATAAAAAATGGAGCCATAGCGAGGAATCGCGAGGAATTCGAAAAATGCAAACTAACCTTTGACCCTGAAGATTGCCATTGCCATTGACATTGCCGGTTTCAAATGCTACTCCAGGCTCACCACGGGTTATTGCTTGATACCAGATTTAGGTGGGGTTTGGCGAAGGAAAAAAAATGTGGGGCGACAGAAGAACTGGGCTTTACCTTTGACCTTTGAAATTAGTTCGATTTCGTAGCTTTCTGATTCCGCACCACAAGCCACGTGGAATGAAACCTACCTGATGCAAATTGATGTCATAGTGCCGAAACGTGAGGACTTCAAAACGCTTAAAGTAACCTTTGACCTTGAGGTCTGACCTTGACATGTCCCGGTTTGAAATGTTACTCGAGGATTCACCACGGGCTATCGCTTGATGGTGGACCTAGGTAGGCTTGGGTGAAAACGAAAAAGTGCGAGGCAACCGAAGAAATCAAGTTGACCATTGACCGTCGAAATTATTTATAATTCGGAAGCTTTTGATACCGCATAACAAGCCAAGTCGAACGACACACATTTTTTGCAAGTTGAAGCCATAGCGACGAAATGCGAGGCCATCAAAGAACTCAATCCAACCTTTGACCTTGAAGTTTGACCTTGACATGTTTCGGTTTGAAATGTTATTCGAGGGTTCACCACGGGTATCGCTTGATACCAGATTTGAGTAAGTTCAAGCGGAAACGACAAAATTCGAGGCGAGCGAAGAAATGAAGTTGACTTTTAACCTTGAAAATTAATCCGATTGCACAACTTTTCATTCCGCACAAGCCACGTTGAATGGCGCCTTTTCGTGGAAATCGAAGCGATGGCAACGGAACGCGAGGTCATCGAATAACTAAAACTGACTGTGCCTTGAGGCATAACCTTGACATGTCCCGGTTTAAGATGTTACCCGATGATTCACAACCAGCTATCGCTTGATACCAGATTTGGACCGGTTTGGGCCAAAACGGAAAAAAATGCGAGGCGACGAAAGAAACCGGTTTGCATAGGATTGGACCTTGACCGTTAAAGTGGTCATGTGATACCTATGTAGTTACTTCCGGCGTGTTCAGCACAGGCAGAAGCATTTGTGGCAATTGCTTCGAAGAAACATACAACTGTCGCCGGACGAGAATATAAATACGTCTCTGAATACGAATACGAATACGACGCCAACTTGACCTATGTTTAAGGCTGCCTAAGACGCCACTCCATGGCCTTGAAGATACCCAAGGACATCCAGAATCACGTTCAAAATACGTATATCGATATATGCGCAAGGGAAAGCAGCCTAAGACACATAAGGCCTAGCGATAATGCAAATGTGTTGCCTTGAAAAGCATATTTATATCCGGGCGAAAGCGCAAGGTGGGAAAGGTTCACGTTATTGAACGATGGTCGGGAATAAAACATTTCTAACGCCTGCCGATTTACCATTCGGATATTTTATGACCACAGATAGTCTGTCAAGCTAGTTGATTAGCTAGTTCGGCTGGTACCATTTACGGCGATTATCTTGTATGTATATACTCACTATATACACGTACATGACTAAGTATAATTTTGCGGCGATCATGCATAGGTATTTTATTAGCTGGGGCTTTGGGTGACACGAAAGAAATTGAGGGGGCAAATCGACACTTTTCACAACTTGGAGTGACATGTCCTCCCCCATCCCCCAGAGATTACACCCATGTCAGCAGCCACGAGCAAGGGGAGGTCTGACGTTTGCTGTCGTGCCACCGCATGCAGCGTCCAATCCAAGCAACACGTGTCAGTAGGGCCCACATTTTATCCATAGTCTTCCACACAGCTACGAATCCGGGGTTGGACCAAGATCTTATGCCCCGTAAGCGATTTGATTGCAGTAGATCTTTGACATTTTTGTACGGAAAATGTATCCCAAAAAGGTGCTTTGATTTAATTCTGCAGTAGAAAACTGGATGCTGATTTCGTTCCTGGGCTAAAAAAGGAAGTGAAACCCAAGAAGTGTTTCCCAATTGGTTGGATGCTCTGGAATTAATCCTATACCAAATCACCGGTGGACGGGCGTCCACGGAGTGTTTAGTATACTATCTGCTCACATATAGACAGAGCCCGCTGATCACTCCGCTGTGCCATTTTCTGGCGTGACTGACTGCTCGTTACAGCAGTTCTTTATTTTTTATTTTCGTGGGGTGACACCAGTCGCTCTTTTCTCATTTCTTTTTCTAGTGGGGTGACACCCGTTACCCCTAGTTTTCGTCGTCGTCGTATTTCCGTTCCCTGAGTTTCTTTGTGTCCTTTACATTGATATAAATTACATTAGGTAGGTTTTTCCCCGTGACGGGGAAAAGGCATAAAAAGGACACGGACCCATGCTCGCCAACGGACTCAGGCCCGGAATTTCCTCCTTTGACCACACCCGACGATCAAGGGCGTCGCCACCGGGGGGGGGGCAGTCGCCCCCCCCTGTCGTGAGACTGGGGGACGCCGCCCCCCCTGAAATTTGAGGAGGCCCCTATCCGGAAATGCACAGGAAAAAAGTGAGCAAGGAGCCCGACGAGACATGAGAGGAGGCCTCCAAGACGTGAGAGGAGGCCCCTAATTCGAAGAAGGAGTCACCTAGGGGAAGATAGCAGGCCCCAGAAATCAAGAGAGTGCCAACAATTGGCACGGAGGCCACCAGGAATGCAAAGGAGGCCCCCAGGATTGAAAAGGAGGCCCCCGTGATTACAAAGGAGGCCCCCAGGATTGTAAAGGAGACCACAGGATTGCAAAGGAGGCCTCCAGGATTGCAAAGGAGGCCCCCAGGATTGCAAAGGAGGCCCCGTGATTACGAAGGAGGCCCCCATGATTGCAAAGGAGGCCCCCAGGATTGCAAAGGAGGCCCCCAGTATTGCGAAGGAGGCCCCCAGGATTGCAAAGGAGGCCCCAGGATTCCAAAGGAGACCCACAGGATTGCGAAGGATGCCTCCAGGATTGTAAAGGAGGCCCACAGGATTGCAAAGGAGGCCTCCAGGATTACAAAGGAGGCCCCCAGGATTGCAAAGGAGGCCCCCAGGATTGCAAAGGAGGCCCCTGTGATTACAAAGGAGGCCCCCATGATTGCAATGGAGGCCCACAGGATTGCAAAGGAGGCCCACAGGATTGCAAAGGAGGCCCCCAGGATTGCAAAGGAGGCCCCAGGATTGCAAGGGAGGCCCCAATGATTGCAAAAGACTCCAGGATTACAAAGGAGGCCCTCATAATTGCAAAGGAAGCCCTCGTGATTGCAAAGGAGGCCCCCAGGATTGCAAAGGAGGCCCCAATGATTTCAAAGGACTCCAGTATTGCAAAGGAGGCCCCCAGGATTGCAAATGCCCACAGGATTACAAAGGAGGCCCCAGGATTGCAAAGGAGGCCCACAGGATTGTCAAGGATGCCTCCAGGATTGCAAAGGAGTCCCACATGATTACAAAGGAGGCACCAGGATTGCAAAGGAGGCCCACAGGATTATCAAGGAGGCCCCCAGGATTGCAAAGGAGGCCCACATGATTGCAAAGGAGGCCCCAGGATTGCAAAGGAGACCCCAGGATCGCAAAGGAGGCCTCCAGGATTGCAAAGGAAGCCCCAGGATTGCAAAGGAGGCTCCCGTGATTACAAAGGAAACCCCCCCATGATTGCAAAGGAGGCCCCCAGGATTGCAAAGGAGGCCCACAGGATTACAAAGGAGGCCCCCAGGATTGCAAAGGAGGCCCACATGATTGTCAATGAGGCCTCCAGGATTGCAAAGGAGGCCCACAGGATTATCAAGGAGGCCCCCTGGATTGCAAGGGAGGCCTACAGGATTGTCAAGGAGGCTATCACATCAAATATATCACATCAAGACCTTTAAAAAAATAGAACTCGATGTCCAAAAGTTCACACCGAGACTCGATCGAATGGACCCCAGCACCGGAAAATTAAGAACAGTTCCGGCAAAAATTACCCGGAGGACTTTTATACCCCGAAAGGTGCCATCGGCTGAACAAAAAACTCCTTCGGTGGCCGCAGTGGCATATCAAAGGGGCAAATTCCCCCTCCCTCCTAAGAGGGATATGATCCCAAGAATCGAGCCGAGGCCCCCAAAAGTCGCGCTGGGGCCACAAAAAATCGCGTCGGTCCACCAGAATTCGCGTAGGGGCTCCAAGTAAATGCGGCGGGCCCCAGAAAACTCGCTCCGAGGCCCGAAAATCTGCAACAGGAACCGCCAAGATCGCGTTGGGGCCACAGCTAAGTACAGCGCGCCCCGCAAACTCGAACCGGTCCCACCAAATATCGCGCTCGGACCCATAATTCCCATCGGTAGTACCACAAATTTGGTCTGGGCATACAAAATTCACGTCGGGGCTGCCAACAATTGGCGTCTAGGGCTCCACATAAGGACCGTGTGACCCCCAAAGTCGCATCGGTATCCGAAAAGAAAGCCGGAGCCCTCCAAAATAAGGAGGGATTCCAAAAAAAGGCCGGGTCAGGAAAATGGTTCCGGAGCACCGAACATATCATCAGATGCCTTGACAAATCGCGTACGGCATCGAAAAACATACCGGAGCTCGAAGAAAATCGAGGTGAGATGGAAAAACATGGCGCCAGGGACTCGAAAAATCAGGCCGAGATTCGGAATTTAAAGAAAATTCAGAAGAGGTCCACAAAAATCGCGTTGACCCCAGATAACTGGCGTTGGGTCCCCGGAACCACGCGCCTGGGCGCGATAAGTTTGAAATATCGCACCGAAGACCCAAAATTGTACTGGGCCCCACAAATGTGCGTCAGAAGCCCCAAATAAACACAGCGGGACCCTAAGAGCACAACGGGGACAGAAAATGTAACTGGCCCTCCAAAGCGCAGTCTCGCAAAAAGCGAGAGGGCCCTAAAATATGCGTTGCAGCCATAAATAAATATAGCGGGAACTCTAAAAAACACACAAAAAAAACACCGGAAGCTCTCAAGGCACACAGGGGCGATGCGACCGCACAAGGGCATGAAAAGAGGCTGGGGTCGCAATAAGCAACATGGTCCCAGAACGAACAAAAATACCGGGCACTAAATACATACATTGAGATCATTGAAAGCGCCCCGACAACTAAGAAAAATCATCGGTGCACAAAGAAGCAACAAAACCCTAAAACGAGCAGGGGTTTCGAAAATGCATTGGGCCTCTAACAAAAATGGATTGGAGCCCTAAGACACATCCGTAGACGAATAAATACGAAACGGGTCCAAAGAAGTACACTCAGGCAGGGCCTCGGTTCGGTAGCCAACCTGGAAGCATGTTTAATCAAAGATATGAGGTGCATCAAAGCTCAGCGGGTATCCGCATTTCTTCACCATAAAATATGAGAAGTGGGGAACTAATGATCGAATTTAATTAATCGAATTTTCGCAGCGAACGCCCATACAAAGCATTTCATCACGTCAGATAAGGCGCAAGTCTATCATGTGGCAGCAATTAGCAAAGCGTAGGAGGCCCAGCAGAATCCGTAGCATCGCACGAAGTGTGGCGAATGCGCCGAATGCGCAAGGTGGGTGTGCAGTGTGCACATGCACTAACGTTGGCGTCGTGGCGACCGGGCACTATGAACTGGAATGTCTGAAATTGGTAAATTTTACATTTTAAAGTGATCTGTGTAGGTATAATTTCAGCAGTGCAAGGTGACTCATCAAGGGATACCGAAAGAATACATTCGAACAGGATGGGGGAGCCAGGGTTGAAATCCGACGAATCAGAAACGATAGTGGTAGTTTAGGCCCCTCGACAGGATAATTTAGTTGGTCACTAATTATTTTATATAAAAAGGTCCCCTTTGACAAAATAGTGGTCGAAATCGGAAGACTTTTTATTGAGTAGGTGGACCCCTCCAAATACGTTTGCCCCCCTCCCCTTGACGCAAATATAGGTACGTCACTGGCACTGGCGGATCCAGGGGGGGGGGCATTCCGGCCATGGCCCCCCAAGCGCTTCAAAGGGGGGGGGGGGGCATAGTGTCTTTTGGCCCCCCCAAAAACCAATAAAAGTAAACTAAATTGAAATGCAGTAACCTTTGGTGAGGTTACAAAATAGCTTTCCGGGTGAAATAATCTCCAATTTTAAAGGTATTTTATTATGATTGTTTGGAAGTCCAATATGGTAGCATAGTAGATTCTGACGCATCGAGGGTTCTATGCTGTTGAAGTTCTGCTTACAGCAAGAGATGACGAAATCAGCAGTTTCATTATTCCTTCGTCAGAGAGGTTCATGAAGTTTGTTTAGCCAGTAACGGGCAAGCGGACCCAGGAGCCAGATTTCAAAAGCGGAATTTGAACAGGATGTTTTGTGCGAGTGACCAGTTGAGCCCAGTTGAGCAGCATGTTTCGTATGTTGGTGTTGGGGTTGCTAAAATAAAGAGACAGGCTACATTCACTAGCGGATCCAGGGAGGGGCCATTCCGGCCATGGCTCCCCTGAAGCGCTTAAAAGGGTCTTTTGGCCCCCCGAAACCAACGGAAGTAAACTGAATGAAAATGCAGTAACCTTTGCCGAGGTTAAAAAATATCGTCTGGATGAAAGTATCTCCAATTTTAAAGGTATTTTTATAATTGTTTGGAAGCCAATATGGCAGCATAGTACATTCTGACACGCATCGAGGGTTCTATGCTGCTCAAGTTCTGCTTACAGCAAGAGTTGACAAAATCGGATCTGCCAGTGTGTACACGTGCACGAACGTTGACGTGGTACAAGACGTTGAACATGAACATGAACGTTTTGGTAAACAAGAACACAAATTCCGTAACTTAGAAGCGGTGGAGGTAGGCTGGAGCCCCTACACAGGAAATTATGTTGTCATTAATTATTATTGTAAAAAAATGGGTCCATTTGACAAATAGTGGTAGAAATCCGATGCTTTTAACCAAAAATAGTGGGAGAATGGGCACCCTCCAAATCCCTTCGACCCCTCCTCTGATGCAATTCCTAAGTACGCCACTGGGGGGGGGGGGGGGGCTGACGCCGAAAACCGAAAGTTGGCCCCCCCCCAAACCGGTGGGGTAGATCCGCCAGTGCGTTTGCTTATTTATACCCTGGTATGGCTCAGTTCTCAGCGGAAAAAAAGATTCTTGCTATTGCGCTTTGCGTAAATGATGCACCATGCCAAGAACAAACAAGACATCAATATGAAGCCATGTTCCCCATTCTGGAACCATACTAAGAGCCTAAAAAAGCAATAGGAGGCCCTAACACAGTGGAAGCCCCCTTTCGGGAGCAGGAGGCCCCCTATCAATATTGCCCCCCTGGAAGAATTTCGTGGCGACGCCACTGCGTATTAGGTAACTGAACCTATTCTGTATGTTTATTGATACCATAAATTGGTCCAATCTACAGACTAAAAGTTTTCGGATCAACTTAATTATTATGCCCTGACCCCGCAAGTGGGATGTCATGACGATTACTTCCCGCTAGTGCACGCGTGAAACCGCCCATAGAACCCTTTCAGCAATGGCATAGCCGGGGCCCCTAGGAGCCTTGGGACCCATGAAGTTGTTCGGGACGACCCCAGATATCCACAAGTGACACTTACTGCAGGGACATCCCTTCCAATGATGGGCACCCTGTTCAATGACGTTTTCCCCGATTATGTCGATACAATATAGATTTCCGCCACTTCTTAGCGCTCCTGCGCCAATGTCTTCTTTCTTCGTAGAATGAGCTCCTTTTCAGTGATGGGGCTGCTTTCTAGTGAGAGACACCTATGGTGGACAGGACAACCCGAAAAAGAAGATCCTAACCACGGCACTGCCACTCAGGGCCCAGTTTCTCCCTAGATGAGGACGATGAATCATCTTGTGGGAGGAGGGAATGCGGGGGTGTTACTTGATGAAAACAATAGGGAGAGGTGTGCAACAAAGATCTTTTAAGAAAATATGGGTGAACTGAGGATGTTTAAAGGTCTTGCTTGTGCTGCCCGAAGAAAAATCCGTTTGACGAGGCGTCAGCTCGGAACGTTTACGAATCAATTTTGGACGAATTATTTAGCAACTGTAGGGGGGGGGACGCATCTCGACGTTATGGTGCACGTGCTTCTCCAAAGGTATGAAAATACAATATCTATGCTGGAATGCTCTAACGGGAAAGGTGATAGAAACAAAAGCGCTGCGAAGAAGTATGTTCCTTGTAGCAACACCCCGAGGCCCTAGTCCCACTGGGACTTACCGAGCTCGACAGATCTAGCAGACAGAAATTGCAGTTCTGGCAGACAGAATGAGCTGGGTCAAAGGCAAAATGCACATCGCCGGTTCCGCCTACATGAAGGATGGTGCAATCATTCCGGAGCTAAAACGCAGCGCGGGTCTGTGAGGAGTCACGTGTCCACATGGAGGTGGGTGCGACCCTTCAGGAGTTGGAGAAGCGCGCGTCCGTGAGGAGTCACATGGCCACATGGAGGAGGGTGTGAGCCTTCAGGAGCTGGAGCAGCTCGAGGTCCGTGAGGTGATCTGAATTAAGTCACGCGACGGACCGCAACCAATCGAGCTGACTGCTGAATGTGAGCATTATGGACATGATCGGACCGCAGCATGTGCACGCCAGTTATGTGCGCTGTCCAGCCAGTGCGTGCCTCCCGCCCCATCCCCCCCCAGTTCACTGTGGTCGCTGCCATAGGTACAGGCTGTCCAAGCCGCCGGTGATGCTGTGACAGCGGTCATCTCTGCGGCAGCGGTCACCTCATGGTTACGAGGTATCCACCACGGTATAATTAAATATACTAAGAACTAGACAGAACGAAGAAAACCGTAAAGTACGACGAACCCCAGCGACATCCGCTCGCCAGTGGACACCAGCGACATCCGCTCCTATCCGCCGCCATCCGAGTGCTCTCGGCATTCAGCAGGCCATAGCAAACCGGCCTGCCGACGAGCGACTTCATCACTTGTAAATATAATGGGCATGGCGACTCGCTGTGACATGAGCGTCGAAGCCCGAGCAATGGGATCAGACCGTCGGCGGAGTGTGGACGGGAGCGGACGTGGCAGGACGTGCAGCTACACTCACTGTGATGGCATGCTACCGCTACCGCCACCACTACTGCTACCGCTACCGCTACCGCTACCGCTACCGCTACCGCTACCGCTACCGCCACCACTACCGCCGCCGCTACCGCCACCACCACCGCTACCGCCACCGCTACCGTTACCGCCATCGCCGTCGCTGTCTGCCGGTCTCATATTGATCCTGGCAGGCGGCGGCCGGCGCGCGGCATGTCATGAGCTCATGACGTCAGCGCTGTTACCGCGACTGGCACTGCTCTGAGACGGGCTACCGAATGGCACGCTCGGCCGACACTTGGCCCGTGCGGTTGGCACGGTCGGCAGCCGAGCCCACTGCCGCACTGTCCGCCCTATTGCAACCAGGTCAGGCCGGCTGGTGGGCTGTTGGGGCCGACTGGTGGGCTGTTTGGGGCCGGCTGGTGTGCTGTTGGGGCCGGCTGGTGTGTTGTTGGGGCCGGGTGGTGTGTTGTTTGGGCCGACTGGTGTGTTGTTGGGGCCGACTGGTGTATTGTTGGAGCCGGCTGGTGTGTTGTTGGGGCCGGGTGGTGTGTTGTTGGGGCCGGCTGGTGTGTTGTTGGGGCCGGGTGGTGTGTTGTTTGGGCCGACTGGTGTGTTGTTGGGGCCGACTGGTGTATTGTTGGAGCCGGCTGGTGTGTTGTTGGGGCCGGGTGGTGTGTTGTTGGGGCCGGCTGGTGTGTTGTTGGGGCCGGGTGGTGTGTTGTTTGGGCCGGCTGGTGTGTTGTTTGGGCCGGCTGGCGTACTGTTGAGGCCGCATGGTAGCTGGTAACTATCGTTAACGTCATCAGAATACACAATCAGAAGCAATGCTCTGTAGACTGAGATACAAATTATGTGTCGAACAGATGAAGAACATACGTTGCTGAATCACAGTGTTGCTAATGCGACACGATATCCCGAGGTATCTAGCAAGAGGCAGATATTGCTGCATGACGAGGAAACTTGACTTACAGATAAATGTGAAGACGCCACACAAGCACCCCTCCCCCAGGTGCAACCAGATGGGTTGGGTGAGGGGAGGAGGACCGGGCTCCGCCCCCTGGCTGCGCATCCGGTCTTCATCACCACAACCTAAGTCACAACATAATTGTTCATGTGTATTCCATGATCCACACCAATTTCGGGATGGCTGTGGACCATTGGGACGGTTGTGGACCCTGGCTGTGGGCAGAACAATCCTGCCGAAATTGTGCCAGTCAGCACATTTTACTCATGTACATACCATCACATGTCACGGGGCTGTTGGCAGATTCAAGCACAGAAATGCCTTCAGTCATAGCTTCCAAGGACATTTTGGAAATAACCAGACACATTCTGTGTTTGCTGCGATAGTTCCAACTAAGCCTTCCAAATATTACTTGCAGCTAGCAGCCACTATAAGTTCAGTTCGCTTGGCTGAAAAAAATATGTTCTAATTATATCATCGCCCGGCTGACGTTTCATTCGCGCAATTGCAGCCTGCTTAACACGTAGTGCATGCCTTGCCTCTGAGTTGACACCAGGAGGGAACCGTTTCTTTTTAGTGTTACATAAGGAATCCGGTCTCTAATAGCCTCCTCCACAAAGTCATGGAGCAATGAAACAATATCGTATGCATCTTTACATGGGTGGCACTTTGTGAAATTGGTTTGGGGAAGGGGAAGTGACCTTTTCGATGGCCTAATCTGCTCCAAAACCCACTTGTATCTAGTGAATGCCCATAGGCCTAATGGTTAAGCTTCAGCCCGATTGGAGGAGGGGGGAGACAAATCCATGATTGAGGGGGCCGGTGATCTCCAATAGCGTATGCAAAGTTACACTCCTCCATTTTTGTCGTTCAATATATCTCGATTGAAGTTGTGGAATGACTAGCGCAACTCATCAAAGTCAGCTCTGTTATAATTCAGAGCTCGATCCATACTGGCTAGGAAAGAGGTGGTTATGGGGACATGGAATGCGATCGCCACATCATGACGATCAGAATGTGTTGCACAAGGGGTTGCAGAATTGCACTGGTACGATGGTGAGCAGACACGTTTGATGAAGACCGAGAAAACACAAGGTCGAGCACGTTAATACTGTCTGCGGCGGCATGCACAAGTTGGCTTAATCCGGTTAAATTGCACAAACCAATACATCGAATAGCACAGTGATGTTTCTGACAAAGGACTGCTTGGCGAACTCATTAGTTCCTACACAATTCCACTGAATTTCGGACAGGCTGAGGTATTACGCCAACGCCAGCATTACGTCAGCCAGCAATGAAAAACAAAGACAAATATTTGCTAATGACACATGACCGTGCGGAGGACGGCAGCACACAGCGACAGTCACCTTCGGGAGACCGAGCTCTATCAGCAGCGTCTCTGCGCCCACCTCTGCTGGTTTGGTCGAGTTACCCCCTGGTCGAGTCACCCACCTCTGTTGTCTGGCCGAGTTACCCCCTGGTCCCTCAGCTACCCACCCACCTCTGTTGGTCTGACCGAGTTACCCCCTGGTCCCTCAGCTATCCACCCACCTCTGTTGGCCGAATTACGCCTCTGTTACCTCAGCTAACGCAGCCGCGGAGCAGTGGAGCCCACCCCCCGCCAGTTCCTGCTACCACCACACCTTGCGCCTGTTTCTCAGACACCTGCTCATTACCAGGTGGCGGGGTGACCCCACAGTTGACCCTGCACACGAAATGGCCAGAATCATGGTCAGTTTGCTGGGCCACGATTGGCGAGTGATCTCCAGAGGCCACACTGGAGCACCAGCTGAGAGTCGTTTGGAGTGCAGGAATGTAGTTGCCATCCGCTGTTGGCAATGCATATTTGAACACGGCCAGCATGCATATGAAATCCGCTTCAACCGAATTCGGACATGCACAGTTCACGAAGCACTACGCAGCACGGATATAGTCGCTACCGAGACAAATGTGGAGCCCTGGCGTGGGCAAAACTTCCGGGAAGATAATTACCGGATCATGGTGGCCACTCAGCCCATGGGTGTAGCCACGGTTTTGAAATTGTATGGAGAGGGGGGGGGGACAAACCGGTAAGTTTGGGCAGGATAAAGAGGCAAGCCCTAAAAAATCCTTGGATTTGAACCACGTCATTTCCAAGGTGTGGTTTTCAGATTTGCAATCGTTAAAAATGACATTTTGTGGAAAAGGTTCCGCCAAAATTAGCAAGTTTCATTCCCTGTCACTGCCTATAAACACCTAGCTTTATGTCGTATGTACTGGGTCAGATTTCACAATCACATAAACCAATGCTCCAGTTACGCTAAACGTTGACCTCTTGTAGCTGGAAAACAGAAAATATTTCACAATGGTCTTGTTCCAGTAAATATGGACATACACTGACCTTTCCATGCTTTCCTGTTTTACGGGGACACATTTCCATGCAATGACAGCCAGGGGCGGATAAAGGGTGGATCACTTGGGGCACGTGCACCCCCCACCCCCACATGGAAGGTGGGTTCTCCGGCTGGAAATAGGCGCTTCTTTGAGAAGGCTTGAGTGTACCCCTCTATTTTTTTTCAGACAGAGGCGCCTCTCTGAGAGAAAAAGGCGCCCCTTGGAAGCAAAGGCGCCTCTCCGGGAAGGCCCGAGTGCACCACAGCCTCGAATTTTTTAGCCACAGGCGCCTCTCCAGGTACTTTCGCAGTGCCGCCCCTCCAAAAAGAAATGGTGCCCCTCCAGACAAGTGACCCCATGATAATTCCTGCATCCACCCCTGATTACAACATTGCTCTCTCGCGATTATGAACTCCGGCTGGTTTTAAAATAGTGCTCATTCACATATGGCTTCTCTTGCAAATTTGGCAACTTCCATTGAACCACTAAGAAGAAAGCGACAACTTGAAAAAACGGTTCTATATTTTATATGTCCAAATAGCAATGTGGCAATGTATATTAAAAACCAGCAATGAGAGCGCCTCCCGAGCAGGTTATGACGGATGTCTTGGGGCAGCTCCTAGTCATATAGGACATGAGTGCCTGCTATTACAACGGCTGCAAACAAGAATATATTTGCTCCTCCTGTTCCTATTGCACTCAGTCATTGTACACACACCGGATCTTCGACACCTTCGAAATTATTTCCCTATCTCAACTTTCTGATATTCTGATATTCTCAACTTTCAACCGTACGGCAAGCCACGTCGAATGACACCCACATAATGCAAATTGAAGCCATAGCGACGAAACGCGAAGACTTCGAAAAATATCAACCTAACCTTTGACCTTGAGGTTTGACCTGATATTTCCTGGTTTGAAATGCTACTCGAGTGTTGCCCACGGGCCATCTCCTGATACCAAACATGGTAGCTTTGGGAGAAAACGAAAAAACGCGGGGCGACCAAAGAAATGAATTGTACATTTGACCTTTGAAAACAAAATTGATTTCCGAATAGTTTGCTAGAGTACCTCACGGCACCTTAAATGACACACACTTCATAGAAATTGAAGGCATAGTGACGAGGCGCGAGGACTTCAAATAATTTAGGCCAACTTTTGATCTTGTGGTTTGACATTGACATGTCCCTGTTTGAAATGTTACTCGAGGTTCACCACGGGCTAGTATTGCCTGATACCAGGTGTGGGTAGGTTAAAGCGAATAAAAAATTCGAGGTGACCGCAGAAATCGGCTTGACCTTTGACCTTTGAAATTAGTTCGATTTCCTAACTTTATAATACGGCACAACAAGCCACATCGAATGACATCCACTTGGTGCAAATTGAACCCATAGTGACGAATCGCGACGACTTCGAAAAATTCAAACTAGCCTTTTACCTTGAGGTTTGACCTTGGCATATCCCTGTTTCAAAAATGTTACTCGAGGGTTCACCATGGACTATCGCTTGATGGTGAACCTGGGTAGGCTTGGGCGAAAATGAAAAAAAATGCCAGGCGACCGAAGAAGTCAGCCGTACTTTTGAACGTCGAGATTATTTCGAATTATCAGCTTTCTGACGCCGCACAACAAGCGAAGTCGAATGGCATCTATTTCCCGCAAATTGAAGCCATAGCGACGAAACGCGAGGCTATCGAAGAACTCAATCAAACGTTTGTTCTTGACATGTCTCGGGTTGAAATGTTACTTGAGTGTTCACCACGGGCTATCGCTCAATACCAGATTCGGGTAGGTTTGAGCGAAAACGGGAAAAAATGCGAGGCGACCGAAAGGTCAGCTTTGGCTCTGACCTTGAAAAATGATTCGATTGCTCAACTTTCGCATACCGTATGACATAACAAGCTAAGTCGAATGACGCCCATTTGATGAAAATTGACGTGACATGGACCGAACCTCGCGTTCGATCGCTATCGTTTCAGAATCGCCATTTAATAAATCAAGCTAACCTTTGACCTTGAAGCTTGATCTTGACATGCCCCGGTTTGAAATGTTACACGATGGTTCACCACAGGCTATCGCTTGATACCAGATTTGGGCAGGTTTGGGTCAAAATGAAAAAATGTGAGGCGACCGAAAAACCGGTTTGCATTGGAACTTAACTGTTAAAGTTGTCATGTGAGATCTGTGTAGTTGCTTCCAGCGAGTCTAGCACAGGAATTCGTGGTAATCGATTCGAAATACCATAAGCCCGTCGCTGAATGCCAATACCAATACTCAGTGGTGGTGTTTTGTATACTTTTGGAGGGACGTGTGCCCACAGTGTTGAATTTTCCCATCCAAAAGTGAATTTGCCACCCCTCAATATTAAATGAAAATGGGAATGCAGCAAAAAGCAATAAAACTGCGGGCTGCGGCGGAACAGGAGCGCCGTTGGCCCTGCCGCTGGCCCCGTCGATGGCCCTGGGACTAGTGACGTCCGCCCGTTCACTCTGGTCACCTGTCACCCAGGTCACCGTCACCGTTAACGTCGCCACTATGCCCTGTAGTGTGGCCAACGTACTGGTGTCCTGAGACACTGCGCCGACTGGCACCGTCTGCTCTGCTGAGTATCCTGCCGCCATTGCTGACACCAGGCTTAAAGCTGAGACTTCTAGGAATCTGTCAGCTGCGGTGGCCAGTTGGCCCAGGGGAGCTTCCTCTGACAGCAGCGATAATGCTGCCGAAGCTGCCTGTGGCAGCCGTTGAATAAATAATCTTCAACAGCTCATGGACGTGTGAGGAATCTCCTGTTCCCAGTTCGGAGTGCATCCGTAGGAGCAGCTGGGACGGCTTCTGGTCTCTGAGCTGCTGGCGGGGCAATAGGGCTTCCAGGAGGTCCGCTCGTGATTGCGCTAACCCTCGGCTCAGGGTGTCAATAAGGGTCACGAAACTGGGCATCTGGGCTGTGATAACATCCGCACTTGCCTGGTGATAGATAAAGAAAGGCTTCCTACCAGCAGGTCACGTTTGTGCAGTCTACTTGTATTCCAGCAAACCGAAGCGCACAGTTCGTCTGCGTCGGCTAGAGGTCTGCTTCTCCGGAGAAATGAGAAAGCTGTGATAGCCTGAATGCGGCCACCTGCCGGCTTGCAGATGCAGGAGTCAGGCGGAGAGAACTGGAGGCATGTTCCCCCTCCCATAGAAGGTGGCAGCTCCTCCGGCCGGGAAAAGGCGCACATCCGGGAAGGCTCGAGTGAATCACCTTATTTATTTTTTAGTAAGAAACGCCTCTTCGTGAGAAAAAATGCGCCTCTTCGGTGCGCTCGAATAGACACCGTCGATTTTTTGGCCAGAGGCTCCCCTCAGAAGGAAAAGACAACCCTCCACGCAGGAGGGGTCCATACATTTTCATGAGGGAACTTGACCTCTGGAGGGGTGCCTCTAACTGCAAAAATTAGGAGTTGGAGGGGGGGAGGGGGGATGCACTCGGACCTTCCCGGAGAGACGCCTTTAACTTCCAAGGTGCGCCTCTGGCTGAAAAATTCGGAGGTGTTCACTCAAGCACACTGAAGCCTTTTCATTCCAAGGGACGCCCCTAACCAAATAAATCGAGGGGATGCACTCGAGCACACTGAAAGGGCGCCCTTTCTTCTGAGAGGGGCGCCTCTGCCGAAAAAGTCCATGGTGATGCACTTGAGCCTTCAGGGAGTGGAGCGATTTCCCGGCCGAATGGCGTCAATTTCCATGGGGGCACATGTCCTCAGTGCCACTCCAGTATCCGCCCCTGCCTTCAAGTACTTTCGCGGTGGCGCCCCACCGAAGAAATGGTGCCCCTTCAGACAAGAGAAGACAAGTCTTATACTATCCTTGACTTGTACTATAACGACTACCTTGCCTATTTCGCAGGCACTTACCTTTTGGGGGTGAGGATGCATACGTATTTTACCATAAAAACATATAGGACATATAAAACATCTACCTCGTTTACATGAGCAGGTCAGCAGTAAACGAAAATTTCTGATCCCGTCGATTCGCAAAAGTTCCGATCGCGCGGCCAGTTTACAAGAGCAAGGCAGCCACCTAATTGGATATTTGCAATTTGGCGGCTGACGCAACGTGGTGAAAAGTGCCGAATATTTTGGGATTTTTGGGGCGCTTCTGACGCACCTGCTTCAAGCAACGGCGCACACAGGCGAAAGGTATCATCAGTGATCCACGTGGTTAGATGTTGGGAGGAGATAGTGAATCGGTGTATCTGTGAACTCGAAGGATTTTGGTGGCAGGAGCATTGACTAGAACGATTGGTGTATAGCTGATACAGAGATGGATGTTGAAGCACGATTGCGCGTGGCCCAAGCTGCATTCATGGTTTGGGTCTGTGGACAGCACCTAGTTGAATGCCAGAGAAGCTTTTCGGTCTTCATGGAAGGTACGACGCAAGGAACCGCAAATCTGGATCAGCTTCAGGCTTTTGCGCAGGTGAAGGCGGATCATCATGAAATACCTGGTGGATCAAACGCTTTCACAAATCCGCAAAGACAACAGCAATGGATACTTATTAGAACGGCTACAGAGACTAGTACAACAACAGCAAAATAGTACACATGCAGTACATTTATTGCACGATAAATTAAAACCATTTCAATTCAGTGATACCAGGGAATCGGACCGCCAGACAGAGAGTAGTGCAAATTTGATATATTGTGCTGTACTTACCTGCTGTTATTCCGGCCTTCTCCTTCGCAGAAACCACGCTTGCTCGCATGTGGCCAGGTTTTGTTTCTAGCATTGCTTTCCCCCCGTCCACGTCTACCGGCTTCTTTCCATAGACGGTTATGCAGTCTCGCACCCTCAGTACGACTTCAAGATTGATAATCCACGTAGCGAGTGTGCACCTGTGTTAATACAGGCAGCAAGTGTGCATCTGCAAGGTTTTCGTTTGACGTTGGTGACGAGTGGCCCATTTCAGTATCGAGAACATTTGTTCCGCTACTTGAGTTTAGAAACGCTACGAAACATGGATCGAATTTTTTGTTTACATCGCTCACGACGGCTGCTTCATTCCACCCCATGCATACTCTTACCGGTAGAGCACTGACACTGGTAACGGGGTTGAGGTTACGGGGGAATGCTGTAATATGCTCGGTTACAAGGGTGTGATATGGTCATACACATGCATTTGTACATCTTGGTGTTATAGTCTGGCCCAGTGGCGTACCAAGGATTTGCGCTAGGGGTAACGGATTTGGAGGGGACCACCTACCCCCATTTGAACAAAAAGCCCGGATTTCGACCAGTATTTTTTTTCAAAGGGACTCCTTTTTATTTATCAAATAAATAAGTAGTGACCAACTGAATTGCCCTGTGGAGGGGGCCCAATCTACCACCATGGTTTCTGAGTCATCGGATTTCACCCCTAACCCCCCATCTTGTTCGAAGGTTTTTCTTTTTGGTATTCCTTGATAATTCACCTCACATTGCAGAAATTACATGTGTAGAAATTACTAAGAAATGTAAAATTTTCCAATTTCAGGCATTCCAGTTAATAACGCCCGGTCGCCAAAACGCTAACATTCATGCACGTGCACACTCGTCTCGCGCATTCAGCGCATTCCACACACCACCTGCGATTTACCGGTTTCTGCTGGGCCTCCCACGTTTTGTTAATTGCTGTCACATGATACTATTTTTTTTTAATTGAGTCCGAATTCTTGCTGGGGTGGCTTTATGGACCAGGATTCTGTTGCAAACAGAGCTTGTTGCGTGAACCCTGGCCCTACCACCGGAACCATGCATTCCAGTTCAACGGCAGAATTTTGCCCGAAATTTTAACGTGCCATCAATGCACCGACACGGCCATCGCGGTAACTCATCCCCGACCTTATCGGGCCAGTTACCAACTGACCCTGCCAGTCGGGGACTAAATGCGGGCGCGTAAAGCGACTCGAACCCTGTCTTGCCAGGACAAGCGAGACTAGTGCAGGCCAGCGCTCTAACCAAGTGAGCTACCGAGGCGGCCGCTTGTAGTTTTGTTCCATATTTGATGTGTGGAATGCTTCGGATGGGGGTTCGCTGGGAAAATACGATTAATTCAATTCGATTATTAGTTCTCTTCTTCCAACATGTTCTTGGTGTCTAAGAAATCCGGAGACCCGCTGAGCTTTGATGCACCTCATGTCTTTGGCTCAATATGCTCCCAGATTCGTTACCGAACCGAGGCGCTGGTTCGGTGTTCTTCTTTGGACCAGTTGTGTTTGTCTTCGTCTGCAAATGTGTTTTAGGGCTGCAGCCATTATTTTTTGTGAGGGGCCCGGCACATGTTTCAGACCACGGCGTTTTAAGAGTTGTGTTGCTTTTTTTTGTGCACCGACGATATTTTTTAGGTATCGGTGCGTTTTCGAAGACCCCAATGTGTTTATTTAGTGCCCGATCTTTTTGTTACTTCTTTAGGACCATGCCGCTTTTTGAGGACCCAACCGATTTTTTAGGCCTCTTGCTGTCTCAAGACCCCGGTGTGCTTTGATGGCCTCCCTTGTGGTCTTTTAGAGCTCCCGGTGTATATATTTTGAGCTGCAACGCATGTTTTAAGACCCTGCAGCTTTTTGCAAGATTCGGTACGCTTTGGTAGGCCCGGCGCATTTTCGGCCTCCTTTTGTGCTTGGGTCATGCTGTGTTTATTTGGGGCTCCTGACGCACATTTGTAGGAATCAAGCACGATATTGAGGGCTCCGGTATAATTTCTCGGGGTCCCGGCGCGACTTTCCGGGGGACCCGACGCCATGTTTCTGGGCTTGACGCAATTTCTGGTGACTTCTTCTGATTTTTTTTTAAGTCAGGGTCCCGGCCTGATTTTTCCGGCCCCGGGATCGGTGTCATATTTTTGGTTTCCCGCGACAAATTATTTCCGAGCTCTTGTACGTTTTCTCGAGACCATACACGATTTTTTTTAACGTCATCTGGTGGTATGTTGGTGGCCCGGAGCGATTTTCCTGGCTCAGATATTTATTTTTCGGAATCTCTCCTTATTTTCGAGGGCTCCCGGCTCGATTTTTGTCGGATGTCGATGCGATTTTTTGGGCCACGCTGTGCTTATTTGGGGCCATCGACGCCAATTTTTGGGAGCCCCGAGGAGAACTTCTGATGCTCCAACAATAATTGTTGGGACTACCGATGGGAATTGTGGATCCCGAGCACGATATTTGGGGGACTCGGCGCGACTTCGCGCGGCGCATTGTACTTAGCTGCGCCCCAGCGCGATCTTGGCGGACCCCGGCGCAAATCTTCGGGTCCGGTGCGAATTTTTTGTATGCCCACTGTACTTATTTAGGGCCCGCTACGCGAATTATGGGGCCCAACGCGAATTATGGGCCTCGGGACGATTTTTTGGGATCCTGGCGCGATTCTTAGGAGTCTACCCGTTCACGAGGGGGGGATTTGCCTCTTTGGTACGCCACTACGGCTGCTCAACGAGTTTTTTTTTAAGTCGATGGCACCCTTCAGTGAACTTTCCTTCGGGACCTGTTCTGAATTTATTTTCCGGTGGTCGTGTCGATTCGATGAAGCCCCATTGTGATGTTTTTTGGTGTCGAGTTCTATTTTTTAAGCCCCCTGTTGATTATTGTTTGGCCCCGGTACGATTCTTTGGGTCTACGGTGCATTTTTTTCGGTGCCCCGACACGCTTCTTTTCCGAGGTCCTACGCATTTTTTTGGGGGTGGGCCTTTGACACAATTCTTGTGGCCGCACTCTGACATTCCGGGTAAAAATTGGATTTTTGTGGGCCGGCTACGACTTTGGGCGCTCCGGCGGAACATTTTGGTCCCACAGTGTGAATTCCAAAGGATGCGACGCGCCTTTTTTTGGGTCCCAGTGCGATAGAAGCAGCGCGATGTTTGGGACCCAGCGTGATTTTCAAGAATCCCGTTACGACTTTTTGTGGCCCTCAATGTGATTTCCAGGTGCTTCGGTACGATTTTTGGGCACCCAGCATCATTTTCAGGGGCCCCTGTATGACTTTTGGCCCACAATGTTCTTTCTATGGGTCCCAGTGCGATTTTTTGGGCTCCAAATATGATCTGCAGGGGCCTTTGGGGGATCTGGGGACCCCAGCATCATTTTCAGGGGCACCTGCGGGACTTTTGGGGCCCCCAATGTGATTGTATGGGTCTCAGTGCAATTTATTGGACCCCCAATGTGATTTTCAGGGACCTTGGTGCGATTTTTGAGCCCCCAGTATCATTTCCAGGGGCCCCCGCGCGAGTTTTGGGGCCACCAATGTGATTTTTAGGGGCCCCAGTGCGAGTTTTGGGGCCTCCAACGCGATTTTCAGTGGCCTTAATGTGATTTTGGGGCCCCCAGCGTCATTTTCAAGGGCCCCTGCTCGACCTTTTGGACGCCAATGTCATTTTCAGTGGCTTTGGTGTGCTTTCGGGGTACAAGCGTCATCTTCAAGGCTCCTGCGCGACTTTTTTTGGGCCCCAATGTTATTTTTATGGGCCCCAGTATGATTTTTAGCCAGCATTCCACTACTATGCTGGTAGGTACTAGCCGTCAGCAGACCACTACTGTGCCGACTAGCAAAGGCTGGCGTTCAGTTCTTTAATTCTGCTGCGTGATACAGGGCAAATTAAACGAAATGACACAATGGAATCATTGTGTGAATCACCGAACGCCAGGCGCGGCACGTGAAGGTGTCAGACAAACAACGCCAGGGAGCGGCACGTGCAGGTGTCAGACAAACAACGCCAGGGAGCGGCACGTGCAGGTGTCAGACAAACAACGCCAGGGAGCGGCACGTGCAGGTGTCAGACAAACAACGCCAGGGAGCGGCACGTGCAGGTGTCAGACAAACAACGCCAGGGAGCGGCACGTGCAGGTGTCAGACAAACAACGCCAGGGAGCGGCACGTGCAGGTGTCAGACAAACAACGCCAGGGAGCGGCACGTGCAGGTGTCAGACAAACAACGCCAGGGAGCGGCACGTTCAAGTGTCAGACAAACAGCGCCAGGCGCGGCACGTTCAAGTGTCAGGCAAACAACGTCAGACGCGGTACCTCGAGCAAAGAGACAAAATTCGAAAGAATTAATATTTCGGCACTGAAGCCCACTCCCGATTTCCCTGAATCGCAACGAAAAACAATGCAAACACACATATCGTCCACCATGACCACGGGCGGATCCAGGAATTTTAAACGGGAAAGCGGGCACATGCACTCTGGGGGCTCCACCGGCTCAACAACTCGTTGAACTGGGGATGGGGTGAAATGTTTCCCCAGTTTCCCCCTGGATATACCACTGACTATGGCAAAGCGAATAACGCACTAAACAAGCATACAAAGCAAGCCAAAAGTGCATGAACACTTATTAGTTCAAGTCAGCGAAGCCCATATGACGTAAAACTTCACTGCTCATGACTTTGCTCTCACGTGTAGCATTTCACCTGCTACAAACAATGAAAAGAGACAACGTGCGCGCTAAGGAATCATTGCAGCTGAGCACGAATACGGGATAAATTATACACTCATTTGCCACCATACAGCAAAAAAGAGGTTAGGCTAGATTTGGTTCGGTAAGGTTACTTTTTAACATTTGGAACATGTTTTCTCGATATTTGTTTTTAAAAGGAGATTAAGCTAGCTGATGTTGGGTTTAGCTAGCTTTTTAACTTTACATTTTTAAATAAAAAATGTTGATGTTTGAGGAAGTGAAAAAGGAGGTTAGGCTAGGCTAGATTAGCTTAGGTTAGATTCTATATATTTATTTTAATAGGTACTACATTATTCTTCATGATATAGCTGCCACCACCGTTACCACTGCCACCACCGCTACCACCGCCACCACCGCTACCACGGCCACCACCGTTACCACTGCGACTACCGCCATCACCGCCTCCATCGCTGTCGCCACCGCCGCCGCCGCAGAGCAACTCCAGGAGCAAACACGAACGATGTGCGCTCGATTCGAACGAGAAACCGTTAGTAATTCCAAAAGCGTCCTGAAATGACGCCCTTAATCTATTGAGCAGATAGAAGACACTATCACACGGCTGCCGCTAGTTATTTTACATGTATGCGAAAACCCATCCCACCTCATGCCATTTCCATTACTCCCTCCTCTTTCTGAAGTCGTGTTTTAGCACGAACAAGGTCGAGCGTTGTCAGCTGAGCTGAACTTTTCTCTGACGTGTAAGCGAACTATTCAGGAAGCAGGCCAGAGTTCATATCATAATCAGAATATATCATATCATATCATAATTAGATGGTGTAGCCGCCTTATTTGTTTTTTTCCTGGATCGGCCTCTGCCTGCAGCATCGCATATCAGTCAGTGCATAGAACATGCGTAAAACTTCACGCGTTCTGAAATCTCGGGGGCAGCCAGGATTCACTACTTTCCAATTACTATGAATCATTCCCTTTACGTCAACTTACCTAAAATAGATGCATTCTCCTTCAAAGTTGACCTTCCACAGCCTATGCCGAAAGTTATTATATGCTGTCACTACAGGAATTCCAAAGAAATGAACAATAATGTGATGGCATGTCGGGAGCTGCTTTATTATCATGCTGAAAACCACCACAAACCCCCTACTACCTTACCCTGGAACCGCCTCTGCCATTTATGTTCATAATTAGGAACGCAAAATGCCCAACATGTGTTCGGTATAAATAGTATTGGTTATCTTTTATCTTTTATTTATCTGACTGGTTTTGGGAGCTCATCAAACTATAAAAATTGGCCTGACATGCCCTCCTGAATCTCCACCTGGAGCCGCCTCTGATCGACCCCCCCCCCCCCCATAAAAAATTGTCCCAGCATGATACGTCCAAAAGAACTTTGGTAAGAGTCACGAAGTTTCATAGGTCTATTATATCGTGATAAGAAGCGGCGATAAAGAGCCTGATGGGGGTGGGGGGCTTCAGAATTCACCGTACATAATAGGGGAAACATTGCTCTAATGAATGTCGCACAGAATTAACCGACCAAGAACAGCCGGACCTGACCCCTGACCCCCAGCCCGCTGACCCGCTGACCGACTCTGTGACGACAGCTCACGCTCTGAGCCCGACCACCAGGAGCCCAAGTGACACGCCAATGGCGCAATTCCACCTGAGGCGCTGCCAATAGTTCACATTCATTTTGAACAAGCCGATCATTGAATTATATATTCATCCAGTGCAAGCAATCACTCGAGTTGATGGAAAGCCAGCCAGTTGTTGAAATCACTGAGGCATTGCGGCGCAATGTCGACGCCAATGACCCGGAACCAGTGGCTGTCAGCGCTGGTGATTGCTGCGCGAACACTTCGCTCATCATCCAACCATTACATGGATATTGTTGAGCTCTTTTTGGAATTACATGTACCCAAAGGATCCGTGAGTATTTTTGCGTCCGTGATTTTCTGTTGATAATGCTGCGATGTTCTGGGAATGTACGGTACACGCGATCCCACGGTAGTGCAGTGTCGCCGTGCGCCGCCGCCGCCGCCGCCGCCGCCTCGGCCGCTTCAGTCAAGCCGACCGTAGCTCGGAGTCTGGCCGGCAGGTGGCAGGCCGGACGACGGCCGCTCGATATGATCGCGCGGCACGCGGTAGTACGGTGGCAAGTGCGGCTGAGTGGGGGTGTGGGAGCCGGGGGGCGCTCCGAACGCCGGCACCCTGGATCAGTCGGACCAGCCTGCCCTGCAGCCGCCGCCTCCGCCGCAGCTGACACGCGGCCACGGACAGTACGTGTCCAGGTGAGCGGGGCGGCCGCGACAGCGGCTATGGTCTGTTGTCATGCAGCCGACACGGCCTGCCCATAGCGGCGCGCCCATAGCAGCACACTCGCCCGGCAACAGCTGGTGACCACCAGCAGCCGGTGATCGACTGCAGCTGGCAAGCGGCTGCAGCTGCTAGCTGTAGCCGGTGCCGGCGGTGGGCGTGCGGTACGCCGGTGGCCGGGGTCGGGGTCGGGGTCGGGCGAGCGGCCGCCGGCGCTGACGTCAGCGGCACTATCAGCTGTGTCGTTGCCGGTGACCGTGACGGCCAGACGGGCCGACACAGCACCTGTCCGTGTGACGAGGGCGCCGCTGCCCACCGCCACACACTACCTGGTGCCGTGCGCCGCCGTGGCTGCGTACTGCCGAGACTGGGGCTCCGCCGGGGCTCCGAGCGTACTGAGAGGATGGCAGCCCACCGGCTGCTGGCCACCCACTGGTCGGCAGACGTCCACAGTTTGCGTGCTGACGGCCAGCAGGTACTGAGCGGATGCCATCCGCACCGTACTGGGAGGATGGCAGCCCATCGGCTGCTGGCCACCCACTGGTCGGCAGACGTCCACAGTTTGCGTGCTGACGGCCAGCAGGTACTGAGCGGATGCCATCCGCACCGTACTGAGCGGATGGCAGCCCACCGGCTGCTGGCCACCCACTGGTCGGCAGACGTCCACAGTTTGCGTGCTGACGGCCAGCAGGTACTGAGCGGATGCCATCCGCACCGTACTGAGCGGATGGCAGCCCACCGGCTGCTGGCCACCCACTGGTCGGCAGACGTCCACAGTTTGCGTGCTGACCGGCGCAACATTTATCTTGGGTGCGGGACGAAAATCCGATGTAATTTTTGGAAACATTAACCGGTTGGATGCTGGTACTGAACGCCCTTGGACGAATATGTTCAGCACGATGCGGCTGCTATCTGGAGATACATCAGTCAAGCGAACTTATGGCTGGGTGCTGGGCCTAAAATAGTGACCGACGGTAATCGTGAGGGAGGGAGAGAGAGAGAGAGAGAGAGAGAGAGAGAGAGAGAGAGAGAGAGAGAGAGAGAGAGAGAGAGAGAGAGAGAGAGAGAGAGAGAGAGAGAGAGAGAGAGAGAGAGAGAGAGAGAGAGAGAGAGAGAGAGAGAGAGAGAGAGAGAGAGACACACACACACACACACACACACACACACACACACACAACATCGCTTGCCTCTGGCAGACCTCATGCCTAAGCTACAGAGCCGTACGACTTACTCCGATAAGCCCCATTCATGGGCGGGATAACTATGGGACTGCTTCTGATAGACCCCACACATGAGCCGAAGAACCATGTGACTTTGCTGGAAAGTGGTGGATCACAAAGCGGCATTTCCAAATGTATTTGTGGCTGCATATATTTTATTTTTGTTCACCATTTTCGTGCCCATTCTAATGTATCTCAAATTTTCTTCTTCCTGGTATGTTCAGTTGTACAGGGGCGCGAAGTTGGGTTTACCCCTTCAAACACATCTGAAGACATTTTACGCAAGTTGTTTACAGGGACACGAACAGTTTCGCTGCCAGGAGGGAAACGATTATGAGGACATTGACGGTACGTATGTTAAACGCTAGGATAACAGGTCAAGAAGATGTAATGAACGAAATACTATATTTTCTTTTTTTGTAATTGTCGTCCCCATGTCTGATGCAGTAGCTAGCCATATTTGACTACATGCACTTTTATATTGTCTTCCAATGTGCGGCTTCCCTTGGTGAGCTGCCCATAAATCAAGGCAGGAAGCACCAGGATGCCTCACGTGAACAAGAATGTCATGAAGTGTAAATGCATAACCCGTACTTTTTCTTGGATGGACCACCACCAGTGCGATGGCGGCCTTTCTACACCCATCCAAATTGTTTCACTCCTGAACAATATTACAATAGCATGACGACGGATACATGGACCAACACCGAAGCACGGTACGGCTTTTGAAAAAAAACCTATACCGACACCGCTGAAAATGTTCACCATTGTTCTGAACAGCCCCAGTGTGGCGAGAGCGGCTAAACATTAAGGGGATTCTGCTGAAAGATTAGGAAACGTTACAAAAAGCTATACCGACACCATGGATGTCGTGCTGTTTCACAAGGAACAGTTTTCATCCACAATCCCTTCACATTCTTCGGAACAACTTCTTTAATAATATGGTAGCATCACACATTTATAAACACGCGGTTTTTGCCTTCCAATAGAAACTCACATGCCAGCTTTTTGTATTGCAAAACGGTGTTGGAAAATTAATTTTGATGTCGAGTCATAAAAAATCACTGCACGTGGCAGAAGGTCGAGTGCAAATTATATTTTATAACGAGACGGCCAAATTTTGTCTCCAGCGCAAGTTTAGTAATATATGTCTCGGACCGTCTTTGCTTAACTTCAATGGCTGGAATACACAAGGCGACTGAACACTGGTCTAACTAAGACTCTTAATTAAACAAAGTCATGAAAAGTACAGATAGCATGCATGAATGAATGGCATATCACGAGATGTAATTACATATGTAGTAATTCAAGCGACTTGCTGGAGCCAAGGGAGAGTGCAGTTTTTGTTCCACACTCTTATTCTGTACCAAGAATATGCCATTTAACACGCAATGGTATTTTGACGGTATAAGGAATGCAATTTTCTACATTTCAACTGAATTATCCGGCCAATGCATCTGACAGATACGTCAGATACTTGTTGGCAATACCATCCTTGAGCTGACCGTAGTTCTAGAGCCTCTGGCTAACCTGCTAAGTGAAAGCATTCGAAGCTGCAGCGGGTTGGCTTTTCATCTTAATGGTTAGTTGCGGCGTGCGGTAAAAAAAAAACCACCAATAGTACACAAACATCAGCTAGGCCGTATGTCGCTTTCCATGTATATTAACCATGAATTATTCAATTATTATTTTTAAACCATTCGCCTACGGCTCGTGGTTGCAATAGGATGTCTCAGTCACGATTGGTTTAATTTAAACCGACACCGGCTGTCCCATGTCGGCTTTCAGGTTAATTTTATGTGTATTCCAGGTTAGCCGCCAGTGCAGTTCTGGGGAATGAATACCAAATTGACTGTGTCTAATGATCATTGTATTCATGCACTGTATAATATATAGGCCATTTCACCGTACGATTAACACTCACCGTGCGCTTCACACATATTGCTAACATTCGGTTTTACAAAAGCACACGACCGAATATGAACCGTACGTTCTGACGTGGGACAATATATATTAAACCACGAGTGATTGGAACTTTTTACTTCAACCACGAGCCGTAGGAGAGTGGTATGAATAAAATGTATCAACTCACGATTGGCTTAATAATTATATCCCTGCTAGCCTTCACGTGAATTTTATTTGTATTCCGGTTCGACCACCAGTTCGGTAGTGGGGAATAAATAGGAATTGGATTGGCACTGCAGGTCATTGCACTCAGGCACTGCATATATTAGTTGGTAGGTGTGCATAAAGGCATAAAAACACCAACCGTGCGATTAACACCTGCTATTGAACCACGGTTGTGAAAACGTACGCGACCCAAGAGGAATCGTACTTTCCGGCACGGGATTAATCAATTTTAGCCCACGCAAAAGGCAAACATTCAGTGTGACTAACGTGGTCAAGACGTTCCTTTCAATTCTACGGATTGACAAAAACACTGGATTAACATGTTGTGCATCCAGGGGCAAGGTTCATCCAAGTGAGCTAGGCCAATTATTCGAATTTTGCACTCGATTATGAAGTGGGCTAAATCAAGTACACCACTCGCGGTATACAATTCCCTTCATCTACTTGTTTTCGACGCGTGACTTACATGCATTGTATTCTCGCTCGTGGTGTAATTTATTTACCTGATGACTAAAAGTGGCCTACTTAAGCCTATTACATTTATAGAATACACCTTATCGAACATTAATGTGCTCATTGCATCAAAGTCAAGTTCGTTGAACGTCGAAGTCATATTTCATAACGATCAACATTGATCAATATCATGCTATAGGCAATGCACCACATGGGCACACATATGCACACATATTACATGAAATAATTTTAATTAGAGAAAACTAATGAATCATGGCATAATATATATTATCCCACGCCATAAAGTACGGTTCGTATTGGGCCGCGTCGTTTTGAAAAACCGTGGTTTATAGCATGTGTTAATCGCACGGTGGGTGTTAATCGTACGGTACAATAACCTTTATATTATACAGTGCCTGAGTGCAATGACCATTAGACCAGTCCATTTGCTATTGATTCCCTACAACTGCACTGGCGTTAAACTAGAATACACCTAAATTTACGTGAAGGCCGGCATGGGATACAATTATTCAATCAATCGTGAATGGAGCATTTGATTTCAACCGTGATCATTGTCGACTGCTTTATATATAATAATTATATCACTCATGATTTAATATATAGCAAGCGACATCCGGCTTAGCTGATATTTGTATACTGCGGGTGGTATGATTATTTCACCGCATGCTGCAACTAACCATTAGGATAAAAAGCCAGCCCGCTGCAGTTTGGAATGCTTTCACTCAGCAGGTCAGGTCGAGGCCCTTTGCTAACAAATGGCACATATCGGGCGGACCATCACCTGTCAGATGCATTGGCAGGATTATGCAGCTGAAATGCACAAACTTGCGTTTCTCATACCCTCAAAACACCATGTCCTGTAAGTGGCCTATTCCTAGACACAAAATACGAGTGTGGAGGAATGTTATTCAACACTCGCGCTCGGCAAACTCGGCAACCTCCAGTCAGGCGTTTCAATTACAATACGTATTTAATTACATTTCGCGATATTTCATTCATTCCTGTTGTATATTTCATTGCTTTTGAATTAAGGACCTAAAGGCGTGCAGTGTTAAGTTGTTTGTGTATTCAATCCATTGAAACTTATGAAACGAAGGTGTGAGAAATACCTTCTAAAACTTGTGCTGGGGGTGGGGTGTGGTGGGGGTGGGGAATTTTGCCGGCTCTTTGTACAAAAATGATTTGCACTCCATCTTCGGTCTTGTCCAAAATGTTTTTTTTCGAACTCGATATCAAAATGTATTTCCCAACACCGTTTAGTAATATAAAAAGCTGCCACGGACTGCCCGAGTTTCCATGGAAAGGGAAGAACCGCGCGTTGAAAAATGTGGGATACTACCGTATTACAAGACAATTGATCCTATGGATGTGAAGGGTTTGCGATTGAAAACTGCTGTTATGTAAAACTGCTGTTATGAAACAGCATGGCATCTATCGGGTCGGTAACACATTTTTTGTAACGTCTTCTTACCTTTCCGCAGAATCCCATCATAGTCTGTAGCCCGCTCTCACTACAATCGCGCAGCTTAGAACAGTGATGAACATTTTCAGAGGTGTCGGGTTCGATATTTGAAAAGCCGTACTGTGCTTCAGTGATGGCACATGTATCCATTGTCATGCTATTATAATATTGTTAAAAACTGAGACCATTTGGATGGGTGTAGAATGGCCATTATATGTAGTATTACATTTCACATTCAAATGCTGAATGTCATGCGGCAATCCAAGATACATAGCATGTCTTACTACTACATCTTCATTCAGTTGAATGATGTTTCACACAAATACTGACGAATGGCCCAGTTACAATTCGTACTGAAGCAATATCAACTAAGAGCCTCTGATTGTAAAATAAATTGGATGGTAACCGTTTGAAGAAATATGTTAGCTGCACAGAAATATAATTATCTCGCTTGCCACACAATGCACAATATGTACAATAATATATTAATATATGCTCTATAACATCTGGCGTACGCCCAACAACTTGGGTTTCGGAATGATTCAGGTGTGATATAATCAAGCAATTAACCGATCTGTCAATCAATCTGAATTAAGTAAGCAATTGTAAAAGTTGTAAATACTATCATTATTTTAGGACAAGAGAATGTTTCATTGACTTCATAAACCTCTCTTCCCCTTTCGCTACACCCATTGCAACCCAGCTCATCCCATCCTTTCCAGCTCATTTTGTGTTGCTGAAGTCAGAAATCCATAACGATCAGTTGTTTCTTGTCGACAGGAGTCCAGTGGTAGCCTGCTCACTGAACTGCCAGTGTTGTTTGTCGACTGAGGCATGCAGGACAGGAACAGCATAGTGTCTCATGTCTCATAGTCACCGTGTCTCTCAGCTCATGGCTGCACGGAAAATGGTCACGTGACTGCCGCAAATACGACCTCCTGTCCTTGGACACTGGCCCGTGGCCAACCTGGTAGACTGTCACGTAGAGCATAACTGTGAAGCTGTGCAGTACGTGTTTCCTGCCAATGATTGCTGCGAAGCGGCACAGCCTACCTTCCTAGTGACCAACCATAGTTTTCTGGTATTCTGGAACATAATTCGGTAACCGACTGCACCAATTAACTTTTAGAGGAAGCATAGAATGTCATTATATATGTCTCTTACTTATGCCCACAGTGTAATAATAGTATTGTGCTAATGCGTTAACTCTCGGCGGACCGCGGGGGTCTTCAGAGCCTTACCTTCTCAGATTTTCCCCTGGATAGTTGCTGAATGAGTAGATGCAGAGACACGAAACATTTGTACATTCTTGTGCACCTGCTCTACATATCTTGTACAAATTGCAAGTCAATGTTGTCAAAGGTCATTGTCCTGTGACGAGTCAAAAACAGCAATGTTCCAAATTCTTCAAAGTGCTGTCATTCGAAATTAGTTACAACATTCAACACCACACTCGGACGATGTTATTCTTCATCAAGGCGATCAACTCTACTCTCTCGATATTGTAATCAAGGTTACTGATCTCAGGTCCAGTCAATTTCCTGTATTTATTATATTTACTGTATTCAGTGAGGATAATTGGATTTCGGTATAAATGTTCGTATCGAAAATAATAAAGAGCATGTAATAATCGTCTAGAGGGGCGCCACTGTGAAAGTACCTGGAGGAGCGCTTTCAGCAGAAAAATTTGTTCAGCCGGGAAGGGTGGGTGGGTGAACTGGTGCATACTGAAAGGGAGATTTATTTTTATCAGCAGACACTTCTCCTCTCAAGAGGGTACCTATTCCTTTGAGAGGGGGCCCCTTGGGCTGCAAAAAAAAATTCGCTAAGTGGGTGAGGGAAGGTGGTGCATTGGAGCCTCCAGTCTTTTCTCGGTCAGAGGGGTGTCACTTTTCCATGGGGTGGGAGGGGGGGAGAGGGCATGGAGGTGGGGATGGGGGGGGGGGGACGTGCCCAAGTGCCCTTTCCCCTATTTTGAGCCCCTGGTGTGGGGCAGGTTCGCCAAGGTTGGCGGCGTCACCGCGATTGCTCTAATAGCCTTTGACAATGGAACGACTGCAGCGGGCACATTGGCGCCAAACCTTTGTTTACTATTAATCCTAGACACTATAATGCTGCTGATAAACACGCGGGACTTCGCAATGAGGCTTTCTTGAGACCCATACACATTGATAAACATGGGTGTTCTAACAACAACATACCAAAGAAAAGGATCATGCAATATTGTTCATGCAAAACCAGTTAAATACAAAAGTTTACCTTTTCTCTGCGTCTCGCATGCGACCTCGAACCGACAGTCAGCTGAGCTTCCTTTGGTTAAGTTGTACTCGGGAGAAAAGTGGGCAGCATTACCCCGAGGGCGGTGCTACCCCGGCTTCAACGATATGTACATAGCGGATGCAAGATTGTGGGCTCGAGTCTCACCTGTCGCTACTCTTCGCCCGCGACCAATCGGCGTGAGAGATTGGCGACGCTACATGACTCAACGGTCGACGTGTCGTAAAACCAATAACCACCACCGAGTAGTCCTATCAACATCTTCCACACAAACACGCTCCAGGGAGTGAGGCTACGGGGGCATTCCACGACAGATCGACCAGGGCCCGGCACCCTCATGCCTCATATTTTGAGAAAAATTGGTGTATAGGGTTATCTTATGCCCTGAATCCACCTGTACAAATTTTACTTCGATCAGGTCAACGGTTCAGGAGTTATAGTCTCGGGCATTTCTGGAAGGTCACGCTGCAAGTTTATGTTCGGTGACCGATAACTAAGTTAATTATCGGTCAAAATATAAATATCTAGACATTTTTGAACTCGCAAAAGTTCAAGGAATCTAATTCTGGCAACATTTGTAATATGTGATGAATAATACAAGAGTTACCCCGTGATCTTATCTCACGTGACCTCCGGTGACCTTGATGCCCGTGACGTTTCTGTTTTTTTAATTGACAGAATGGACGAACCATGTTTTGGCTTGATATAGAGCAAAAAAGGGCGTTGTCCCTATAAATCCTCATTTGGAGAGCGCAAACTTTATCATATTTGAAGTTTGTCGAAGATTGAGCTACTAACTCGGCCGTCTCTCCGTCCAAAATCGAGATGCGGTTTGATAACATGTAGCAACGTGTTATCTGGCATTGTGTGGATTTATGTCTTCTAATGTACTTATTTACCTCCAATATCCAGTTATCTATATAAGATAAAAGGCGCCTACTAATGTCAGAAGTGTCCATTGGCCTGAACTGAACTGTGGTCGGCACCAGTAGCTTGTATTTTGTTATATCCAGTAATTTCCAGTAATCCAGTAATTTCGCTGAATAAATGCGTCTCAATTTCATTCGCCAAGAACACTTCCTGACATCTGTTAATGCTTGTATTCTCATAGAAAACAAGATCCGTATGGATTCATGAGGGCAATGTATACACCATGGCTACACAATCATTGTATGTTTAGAACAAACATGTATCCAACTGAGAAATAAGGAGGTACATCACCTCATAACCATGCCCCGTTAGAAGTGTATGGAAGTACCATTTGCATAATTGAGGGCATGAAAACGATCCGAAGTTTTTGTCATCTGCCCAAAGACAGATCAACACACAAATCTGCAAGTAGCTGCGGTAACAAGCCATGTTTCATATGTGCACCAATCGTTTCTGTCTCGTATCTAGCTGTCGTCCACCTATCGTGACGCTTTCACGACACGTCCCTCGTCGTTCGACAATACTTGTACCAAAACAGTCGTAACATCAGCAGGCGAGAACTTGTTACATTTGTGTGTTCCCTTGACGGCGAGAGCTTTCGTAAAGCGACCTGCGAGGCTTGCAGTGACCTTCTCCACCTCTTCCTTCGTGACAAAGCAGCTCTGAGACAGGCCTCACAATTTCTCGCAAACATCGCCAGCTCTCGGAACTCCCCTTAGCTCTTAGGGGGCTCTGTTCATCCCCCAGTGTTCCTCCCAAGCATCAGAAACATCACAGTCAGGTCCGCTCTAGCTCTCGCGGGACCTCCCTACTCCTCAAGTTTTTTCGGGCTGGCAATGACATTCTAGCTCTGGAATTGGCTCTCAGTATCCCTCACAACGATCGCTAGCCCTTAGGGACTCTTTAGATCTCAGGGGGCACTGTTCGGCTCTTAGGGACCCCTTTCAAACCTCTTGGGCATCCCAGTCCAGTCCCCTCTAGCGCTCAATGACCATTTCCAATCGTCAGGGGTTCTCTCCAGCTGTTCGGGCCCTTCCCAGTTATTGACAGTCTTTCTAGCTTCAAGGGCTTTCTAACTCTGACATTGACCCTCAATATTCCTCACAATCATTGACCTAGGGACTCTTCTTAGCTCTCAGGGAACTCTATTCGCCCTCAAGGGCCTTCTCATGCTGCTAGGGATCCTTCCTAGTTATCGAGAGCTCTAGTGGTTTCAAGAGCATTATAGCTCTGAGACTGGCCCTCGGTATTCCTCACCTAAATTGCCAGCCAACAGGGATTTTTCCTCTCGGGTGGCCTTGTTCATCCATTGGGGGCCGCTCTCAGCATCAGAAGAATCCCGGTCCAGTCCTCTCTGACTCTTAGGAGATCCTCTGCATCACTCAAGGTCCTCTCCTATTTATAGGAGCCAATCACAGTTCTCAATAGTCCTGTGCAGCTCTCATCTCGGGGAATTTCAGATCTGAGATGGGCCCTCACTAGTCCCCCTTCAGCTCGCATGGGTCCTGTTCATCCCCCCAGGTGCCCTTTCAGACCCAAAAAGCATCACAGCCTTCTCAGACCCTCACGTGCCTGTTTATTCTTCAGCCGTTAGGGGCCAATTCTAGCTGAGACTCTCTTTCCAGCTGGTAAAGGCACTCTAGCTCTCGGTCGGGTCCTCTCTTGTCTTCACGGCCCTTGCTAGCCATCAGGGTGGACCTCCTCACGTGTCAAGGGCTCTTAGCAGCTATTACACAAGCTATTACATGTACCTAAGCATTTCCTCGGTTATATTTCTGCCCCTCAGGGCGGTCGCCTGGAGGGCTCCATTGGACTCGATAGGGAACGGGTACCCCTTCATACCTTGGAAACGCCACTACTGCGTAGCAGCCAGGGCCCTTCCATGGGCTTAGGAGCCCTTTACGTAGCACCGGGAAACCTCCACTTCAGCCCGGATCATCTTCAAAGCTCGGGTCTCTTTATCGGCCTGAGGCCCGCTGTCAGCTCTGAGACCCTCTCCATCAGCGTGAGCCAAAGCCGACCCAGTGGCTCTGCACGTCCGGCCCAGTGCCCCATCCGTCGGCTTAGAGACCCTTTCACGGCTCAGCACACTCTCCGTCCGATCGGAGTCTCCTCTTCAAAACCTTGGGCTTCCTCTATGATGCAAGGGGCCCCTGTGCGGTTCCGGCCCTCATCGGCCCAAGGGCCCTTCATGCCGGCTCTGGGCTCTCCTCGACGGCCCGGATCCTCCAACGGCTAGGGGTTCTCTTCGTCGGCGCAGGGGACCTCCTTAGCGATCCAGGGCCTCCCCTGTCAGGCCGGAGGCCCTCTTTCAACAGCTTGGGTCACTTCCGTCGGCCCAAGGGCCCTTTCTGACGACCCGAGATCCCTGCGGCAACTAGGGCCCCTCCGTCATTTCAGGGGCCCTCTTTGAAGAGCCAGGGCCTTTTCCGGCAAGCCGGAGGGCCCTTTTCAAACGCTTGAACACTGCCCATCAAGTCAGGGGCCCTTTCTTGGCTTGGGCTCTGCTGACAGCCCGGCCTAGCCGAGTTAGAAGTTCGATCCTCGATAACCTTCACATGTGATAATGTTTGCGCTCTCCAAACGAACATTTGTAGCAAAAACGCTATTATTTTTTGTTGTTATATGTCAATCAAAAATATGGCCCTTCCATCATGTCAATTATAAAAAGTAAAGTTTCAACGGAATCGAGGTCACCGGAGGTCATGTGACCTGAGGTCATGGGGTAACTTTTCAATCAGTTCTCACATATAAAAATATTACCGGAATTGGATTCCTTGAAACTTTGCGAGTTCAAAAATGTCTGGACATTTATATTTTGAATGATATTTAACATAGTTATTGGCCACCGAGCGTAACCTCGCAGTTATCGTGACCTTCCAGAAATACCCGATGCTATAACTCCTGAACCGCTGACCTGATCGACATAACAAATTTCAGGGGGGTGCAGGCATAGGATAACCCTATACATCAATCATTTGCTCAAAATCTGAGACATGAGAGTGGACAATCACCTCCTTGCCTGGTCGATTTGTCCTATAATTCCCCCGTCATCGTTAGTTTAATTTATGAATATTATGCAGCTTTGTGCATTACTACTTTTTAAAACCGTCCACCAACCACACAATGCCAGAGAATGCGTTGGTATATGTTCTCAAACTACATCTCGATATGGGACGAAGGGACGGCCGAGTTAGTAGCTCAATCTTCGAAACACTTCAAATATAGTACATTTTTCGCTCTCCAAATGAGGATTTATAGAAAAAAACGCCCATTTTTATTTGCAATATATCAAGCCAAGACGTGGTCCTTCCCTTCTGTCAATAAAAAAAATTGCACGGGCATCGAGGTCACCGGAGGTCACGTGACCTGAGGTCATGGGGTAACTCATTTATTATTCATCACATATTACAAATATTTCCAGAATTGGATCCCTTGAGTCTTTGCGAGTTCAAAAATGTCCGGATATTTATATTTAACTGATAATTAACTTAGTTATCGACCACCGAACATAACCCTGCAGCGTGACCTTCCAGAAATTCCCGAGGCTATAACTCCTGAATTGTTGATCTGATTGAAGTAAAATTTGCACAGGTGGATTCAGGGCATAAGATAACGCTATACACCAATTTTGCTCAAAATCTGAGACATGAGGGTGGACAATCACCCCTTTGCCTAGACGATTTGTCGTGGAACTGGCCTACGGTGTCCGTCTCCCAACCGAAAAGTTGTTGTTTCGAGTCCTACCTGTCCATACTCTTCGCCCGCGACCAATCGGCGTGAGGAATTAGCGATGTTATCTGCTACAACAGTCGACGCGTCGTAAAGCCAACAGCCACCACCACCACACCAACACGCCCATACTTACTCATGCATCAGCACATCCTTGCATGGCGCCACAGCTTGCAAACATGTATGCTCTGCATATGCACATTGTTTCAACTGACGGAACAATGGTATTAGCCGCATTTGGTCGTGCAATTTTATTTATGGTGCATCATTCCATAACATAATGCCTAATGCATTTAATTAGCATTTCGTTTTGTCTAGACTACTCAGCACTAGGGAATATTGGACGAATTGTCATATTGTCCATGGTTTTGGTGCGTGGTATGCAATAGTAAATACTCTACGTTGCTTATATGCAAACGGTAGAAATAAATGTTGAATTGCTCTTATTTTAACATGTATCGCATATTGAAGATAAAAGTGGCAATGAAGGTAGCAATGCTGTGACTGCGTTATAGTCTCTCCTAAAAATGGTCGCGAGTCTGACCACCGAACGGAGCAGGCCCAGTTTGTCTCACCTGTGGCAGCTGCAGCCGCTTCCGCTGAAGCTGCCGCAACGGCCAACAAAGCCGCCGCCGCCGCCACCGTTACCGCTGCCGCCACCAGCACCACTCCGCCGCCACCATCACCGCTGCCGCCACCAGCAACACTCCGCCGCCACCATCACCGCTGCCGCCACCAGCACCACTCCGCCGCCACCGTCACCGCTGCCGCCACCAGCACCACTCCGCCGCCACCGTCACCGCTGCCGCCACCAGCACCACTCCGCCGCCACCGTCACCGCTGCCGCCACCAGCACCACTCCGCCGCCACCATCACCGCTGCCGCCACCAGCAACACTCCGCCACCACCGTCACCGCTGCCGCCACCAGCACCACTCCGCCGCCACCGTCACCGCTGCCGCCAC
Source organism: Ashinkailepas kermadecensis (assembly GCA_034440615.1). Lineage (NCBI taxonomy): Eukaryota > Metazoa > Arthropoda > Thecostraca > Neolepadidae > Ashinkailepas > Ashinkailepas kermadecensis. The sequence continues at coordinate 47,075 of JAOTOM010002260.1, read as the reverse complement.
CAGCAACACTCCGCCGCCACCATCGCCGCTGCCGCCACCAGCAACACTCCGCCGCCACCGTCACCGCTGCCGCCACCAGCACCACTCCGCCGCCACCATCGCCGCTGCCGCCACCAGCAACACTCCGCCGCCACCATCGCCGCTGCCGCCACCAGCAACACTCCGCCGCCACCGTCACCGCTGCCGCCACCAGCACCACTCCGCCGCCACCATCACCGCTGCCGCCACCAGCACCACTCCGCCGCCACCATCACCGCTGCCGCCACCAGCACCACTCCGCCGCCACCGTCACCGCTGCCGCCACCAGCACCACTCCGCCGCCACCGTCACCGCTGCCGCCACCAGCACCACTCCGCCGCCACCGTCACCGCTGCCGCCACCAGCACCACTCCGCCGCCACCGTCACCGCTGCCGCCACCAGCAACACTCCGCCGCCACCAACGCCACCACCGCATTATTGTAATGACCACGCCCGATTAGCATTAGCTCCTATGCGCTATTTTTAACAGCAACCAAAAAGATGCAGCTGCACAAATTTCAAGAATGCCCCTGACGTTCAATAGGACTCATATGGCTGGGGTGGGGCATGCAGTTGTGTTTGGCAGAGTTTTCTGAATATGTGTATTTAGCTATATTGATATTTAATTTAACGCTTCATATTCAACTTCTTGTATTTTCATGACCTAAAATTGCAGTATCTGCCGTCAGGCCGATATCGTCAGGTCGTTGTACGGCTTCCGTTTGGAGGAAAGAGGCAAGCTACCGCTTGCCCCCCCCCCCCTTGAGGACGCTTGGGTACGTGCCCCCACCCCGATATCTGCTGGCGGTGCCGAATAGCATTCCAGATCGATTCGTTTCAGTCAACGCCCGCAGACACAATGTTAGAAGTTGAGAAAGTTATGAGCACCCGGGCACCCACAAATAACTGGAAACAACACCCCCAGGCAGAGGTACGCAAAGTGATGTGCATTGTAGGGAGAGCTGATGTTGCAGTTACAATGGCTGGAATAATATTTCTGCATCTAGGATTTCGATAAAAATCAGCAGTATTACGGCGTTATCAAACATATGCTTGACATGTTTGATGCTTTCCATGACCTGTGTCATGTTTGAAGCTTTCAACATGTGCTTAACATGGCTTTCCATGACTTGCTGGCAACTATGTCCATGATATATGCAACGCATTGGCATTCGCATTCAGCATCCTATTCGCATACTCTCCGATTTCGTTAATTTTTTCTTCTTCAGGATATGATCTTTGTCGATTGCAAAAGTAAGGCAAACAACAATTATTCAGTAGGACGAGCAGTTCGATCTCCATAGGTAAAGAAAGGTCAATCGGGTCAAACACGGGGTCCCGCATAAAATTCAAAGTGTTTCACTTAGCCGAATAATTCCAACGCCTAGATGTCCGCTGTCCATCAAAGATGCAGCACATCGAATTACGTGACATTCAGTGTCACAGTTTGACCTCAGGTCACCAAAGTTGGTTTTACTCATGCACTATATCTATTTACGGGGTACCGAATAAAATCATGATGACACATTGGATATACCTTATTTTTGCAGGTGATAGTCTACATAGCACGTACATAGAGCACATCGATCAAAATGACCCATTATGGTCATGGATTCATCACCGTTCGTCAAAAAGGTGAAAAATAGCAAATATACCAAATTCTTGCGTAACAGATAATTTCCGCAAAAATTTACTTGGCACCACGAAATAACACCCAGACATTGGGTATGGCCCATGGATGCAGCACATTGAAGTGTCTGACCTATAGTCTCATAGTTTGACCTATGTTCACAAAATGTTGATTTGACCTTGCACTATTGCCATCTACGGGGTACCGAATAATACCTTCCTAAATACATTCATCGGATGGACATTAGCGCCAAATAATCTCCCATCGGACAAGAAAGCAGCACATCCAAGCATGTTACCTTCAAGGTCACTATTGGACCTCAGGTCAACGAAGACTTTAACATTACACCCTATGGGAAATTCACGGGGTGCCGAATAACATTTTCCTGAGTACATTTATCGGATGGATACTACCGCCGAATAATCGCCCACCGCTCAAGGAAGCAGCACATCCGAGCATGTGACCTGCAAGGCCAGCGTTTGACCTCAAGTCAGGTTTAATGAAATTCACAAAATGAAAGTGGTCCACTGGGGTACCGTATGTGGGCCAAACGAAGCATTGAATGTAGACTATTTCAACACGCACTATCAATACAAGAAGCAGCACACCACGTGACTGACCTCTGTCGATGACGCATTTCATCAGGTAGCACTAGCATCCCATTCAGCAACGCATTTAGAAACGCATTCACGAATATCCTCCGATTCGTCTGAAAATTTGACACAACCTTCGCAGGCATTTGTACATGCACCACGAAACGATTTTTTGCTACGACGAACCCTTTCGCATTCAGAGGCGAAAAAGTCAGCGAAGTCAAATCTGGGGTACCGCATAACTTGCCGGCTAATTCACTTGTAGGAATGATTCAAACGCTTGTGCCACCGCTATCACAGTGACATGCAGCACACCAAGTCAACTGGTCACTCGAGGTCACCATTTGACCTCAGTTCAACGAAGACTTTAACATTACACCCTATGGGAAAATCACGGGGTACCGAATACCTTTTTCTGAATACATTTATCAGATGGATATTAGCGTCGAATAATCGCTCATCGAGCAAGGAAGCAGCACATCCGAGCATGTGACCTTCAATGCCAGCGTTTGACCTCAGGTCTGGTTAGATGAAATTTAGAAAGTGTAAGTGGCCCACTTGGGTACCGTATGTGGGCCAAGCAAAGCATTGAATGTAGATTATCTCAACACTGATGCATGCACTATCAATACAAGAAGCAGCACACTGCGGGACCTGACCTCTATCGATGACAGAAAAATGGTATTCGGTACCCCATGACTTTCCCATAGGGTGTAATGTTAAAGTTCTCGTTGACCTGAGGTCAAATGGTGACCTCGAATGAGCAGTTGACTTGGTGTGCTGCATGTCACCGTGGTAGTGGTGGCACAAGCGTTTTAATCATTCCAATAGTGAATTATCCGGCAAATTATGCGGTACCCCAGATTTGACCTCGCTTACCTTTTCGCCTCCGAAGGCGTAATGGTTCGCCATAACAAAAAATCGTTTCGTGATGTATGTACAGGTATACCTGCGGAGGTTGTGTCAAATTTTCAGACGATTCGGAGGATATTGGTGAATGAGTTTCTGAATGCATTGCTAAATGGGATGCTAGTGCTACGTGATGAAATGCGTCATCGATAGGGATCAGGGCACGCGGTGTGCTGCTTCTTGTATTGATAGTGCATGCATCAGTGTTGAGATAGCCTACATTCAATGCTTCGTTTGGCCCACATACGGTACCCAAGTGGACCACTTTCTTTTTCTGAATTTCACCAAACCTGACCTGAGGTCAAACGCGGGCGTTGAAGGTCACATGCTCGGATGTGATGCTTCCTTGCTCCGTGGGCGATTATTCGACGCTAATAACCATCCGATAAATGTTTTCAGGAAAATGTTATTCGGCACCCGTGGTTTTCCCATAGGGTGTAATGTTAAAGTCTTCCTTGACCTGAGGTCAAATGGTGACCTCGAATGAGCAGTTGACTTGGTGTGCTGCATGTCACCGTGATAGCGGTGGCACAAGCGTTTGAATCATTCAAATAAGTGAATTATCCGGCAAGTTATGCGGTATCTCAGATTTGACCTCGCTGACCTCTTCGCCTCTGAAGGCGAAATGGTTCGTCGTAGAAAAAAAGGTTCGGTGATGCATGTACGAAGGTTGTGGTTGTGAAGGTTGAGTCCAATTCTCAGACGAATCGGAGGATATTGGTGAATGCCTTTCTGAATGCGTTGCTGAATGGGATGCTAGTGCTACCTGATGAAATGGGTCATCGATAGGGGTCAGGTCACGCGGTGTGCTGCTTCTTGTATTGATAGTGCATGCATCAGTGTTGAGATAGTCAAAGTCGTGTATTGGGGTACTTCCACGTGGTGGCTGTTCTGCACCCAGACAATGTTGCGTGAGCATATCAGGTAAAGAAAATTGCGTCAGAAACATTTCAAGAGCATACAGCTTATATAGACTTGCACCCATATAGTAAAACTAGCGACTCTGCGCCAAAGCATTTATGAATGCAGAGCGACTCGGTGCTTGCCTGGTGACGAGTGGTAGCCTGTTCCAGGCGACTGCGGCGCGGTATGAAAAACCTCGCTGGGTCTGCGTGAGTCGATATCTTGTGAGATGAAGCTCACCGACTGACCCAGCTCTGGTCTCCCGCTGCGATACTTGTGACCGCCAGGTAAACATCTTACGAACAGCTTCCGGACATTGTTCAATACACATGGCTCTGTGTACCTGAACGCAATCGTGCTCCAGAACCATCTCTGCAAGCTTCAGCCATCCTAATAACACAAGTGCAGGGGACACATGTTCGTTGCGGTGCACACCGGTGACTAGTCGCGCGGCAAAGTTGATGCATTTTTGCACGCGGTGTAGACGGCACTGAGCGGCTCCGCCCCAGAGGGATAAATAATGAAGGATGTGAGGAAACACGTGGATCTGGACTAAGAGCTTGAGGACATCCGTGGTGAAACGATGGCGAAATTTGAATAGGGATGCTATGATGGCGTTGCATTTGCGCACAACCATGGATATGTGAGAATCCCAGCTAATCTGCTGGTCGAGGAGAACACCTAACATTTTAACGGTGGGACGTGGAGTTATGATCGAATCTGAAAGAGTGATCTGGAAGTTCGCTGCCTTTTTTAATGACGCCTTGGTGCCAAAGAGCGTGAATTGAGTTTTGTCCGGGTTCATCCTTAGACTGTTGGACTGAAACCAATTTTGAAGACGAGATATGGACTCCTCGACCCGTGCCTTGAGGCTGGATAGGCCGGTGACGTTGGGTAGAAAAGGATCTAGAAGCTGGGTATCGTCGGCATAGGATAATAGGCGGCCATGGGGGAGGAAAGAGGACAGGTCGTTGATGGAGCTGAGAAAGAGGATTGGCCCGATGATGGAGCCTTGTGCCACGCCGGGAGTCAGGGGAAGGATGGAGGAGCCGCCGCTCACCGTCTGCTTCCGGTCGCTGAGGTAGCTGCGGAACCATTCTGTCGACTGCACGCCATACCAGCCGAGGTTGGCCAGGAGGACACCATGATCGACGCTGTCGAAGGCTTTGCTGCGGTCTCGTTATTAGCGACGCGACGTGGCCCTGGTCGACCATCTGTAGCATCCATTCGACAGCATCGAGCATGGCGTCCTCCGTACAGTGGTTCGGTCGGTAGGCGTACTGTGAGGGCGAGAGTACATGATTGTCATGCAGGTACGACACAAATTGGATGGAAACGACCTTTTCCGTGATTTTGGAGAGAACAGACAGAATTGAGATTGGTCTAAAATTGCTAAGATCAGAACGATCGCCTGACTTAAAAATTGGCGTGACACGGGCGACTTTCCATGCAGTGGGGAAGGCCTGCGTGACAATAGAGCAGTTGATGAGATGGAGCAGATGTGGGCCGATGACAGCGAAACATTTTTTTGATGGCGTGGAGAGGGACTCCGTCGACTCCGATTTCCCTGGATGAACTCATTCGCACTATCGCCTTAGAGAGCTCAGGTAGAGTGGCGGGGTGCAGCGCCAGCGCCGACGCGCACACTGGGCGGTCGGGGACCATACTTGGGGCTACCGTCGCGCACCACCTCCGCCGCTATACGTGAGCCCACCTCCGCGAAGTGCGAGTTGAACTTGTCTGCACGGGCTAACACATCATCATCACTGTCGGTGGGTCCCGCTGTCGGTCGGAGCGCAAACACTTTCAAAGGGCGCCAAAACTCCCGTCGGCCAGTCAGCAGGCCACCACACAGGAACTCACGGCGGGCTCGGATAAGTTTACTTTTCAGGCGATTTCGGCTCTGTTGGTAGGTCTGTCGTGCTTCCGGTGTTCTGGATGTCTCCCACTCTCTTCTCGCTGCGTCACGCTCCTCCATGGCTGACGTGAGGTCGGCGTTATTTCGGAGCCACGGACAGTGCGGATGACGCCGTGTCACGGTGATGAGCGGGCAGTGCTCATCTATGCCCGCGTTCCAAGCCATCATGAGGGCCGCCAGCTTCCCATCAACCTCGGAAGCCTCATAGAGTGGCCCCCAATCAGATGGTCTACATTCAATGTTTCGTTTGGCCCACATACGGTACCCAAGTGGACCACTTTCTTTTTCTGAATTTCATCAAACCTGACTTGAGGTCAAACGCTGGCGTTGAAGATCATATGCTCTGATGTGCTGCTTCCTTGCTCCGTGGGCGATTATTCGATGCTAATATCCATCTGATAAATGTATTCAGGAAAATGGTATTCGGTACCCCGTGATTTTCCTGTAGGGTGTAATGTTAAAGTCTTCGTTGACCTGATGTCAAATGGTGACCTTGAAGGTGACATGCTTGGATGTGCTGCTTTCTTGCCCGATGGGAGATTATTTGGCGCTAATGTCCATCCGATGAATGCATTTAGGAAGGTATTATTCGGTACCCCGTAGATGGCAATAGTGCAAGGTCAAAACAATATTTTGTGAACATCGGTCAAACTATGAGATTGTAGGTCAAACACTTCAATGTGCTGCATCCATGGGCCATACCCAATGTCTGGGTGTTATTTCGTGGTGCCCAGTACAATTTTTCGGAAATTATCGGGTGCACAAGAGTTTAGTATATTTGCTTTTCGGGCCATTTTTGGCGAACGATGATGAATCCGTGACCATAATGAGTCATTTTGATCGATGTGCTCTATGTACGTGCTATGTAGACCATCACCGGCAGAAATCAGGTATATCCAATGTGTTACCATGACTTTATTCGGTACCCCGTAATTAGATATAGTACATGAGTAAAACCAACTTTGGTGACCTGATGTCAAACTGTGACATTGAAGGTCACGTAATTCGTTGTGTTGCATCTCTGATGGACAGCGGACATCTGGGTGTTGGAATCATTCGGCTAAGTGAAACACTTTAAGTTTCATGCGGTACCCGTTTTTGACCCGAATGACCTTTCTTGACCTCTGGAGATCGAACTGCTCATCTTACTGAATAAGTATTGTTTGCCTTACTTTTGCAAGCGACACAGATCATATCCTGAAAAAATGAACGAAATCGGAGAGAATGCGAATAGGATGCTGAATGCGAATGTGAATGCGAATGCGAATGTGAATGTGAATCCGTTGCTAATATCATGGACATCTGGCAACTGGTGGACAATTTGCTGAAGGGAATGCGTCACAGCTATGGACAGTGCCTTCATGACCTCTTTTACTTCTTTTTATCTCCAATCCCGTGGAGACGTACCTGAAGCTTCGTCGCCGTGGCTTGGTATGTCTCCGGGAAGGAACTTGTGGACGTTTGAAGGTGTGTGCCATGAGACATGACCAGACTGAGGTCAGAGGTCACGTGCGCTGCTGGCTGCAGCAACATTGCTGTATTGCTGGCCACACTACCCAGTTCGATTGGCATCGACCGTACCCGGTGGTAGGAGAGAATACCAACACGCAGAATATCGACCAGGTACACATACTATCGACACACAAAATGTCGAAACACAAGATGTCCATTCGCAAATGTCGACTCGACAAGAGATGAACGAGGGAAGCATCCACTGTCAACACATGGAAAGCGAAATAGTGACTGACAGGATAATCTTCCCCCTCCTTGTATCTCCATCAATCTGCATCTATCATCTATCATCTATCTTATCACACTCCCATCTCTATCACTCTGCATCTCCCTCTCCTTCTCTGTCTCTTCCTTTCCTTCACTGTCTCATTCTCTCCTTCACTGACATTTTCTCTTCTTCACTGTCCCTATCATTATCTCCCTCCCTCCCTCTGTTTCTCTTTCCTCCTCTCTTTATAACCCTTGTTTGTATCTATTCTGTCGTTCCCGTTGTCTCAAAAGACAAAAAAAAACTGACTTAAGCTTGTCACTTTCTATGAACACGCCACAGGGAGTCTTCTGAAAAGTGAACTAGATTGGATTTCTATCACTTAGTGATTCAGTATTCCCACCTGTTGGTGGTCAAATTCCTACGAAGCCACATGGGGCTTTACAAACAAGTTCGCTTCCTTCCTGTAACGAAACTTGGATGCCTTCAACCCAGAACGATTGCATCTTTTGTTTTCTTCAAAGTTTAAATATTAAGAAAAACAGATTTGTTGGAAAATGGATTGCACGTAAACTTCAGTCAGAAACCAAAAATATGAATGTCAAGAGTGCATGAGGAATATCTTACCTAAAGGACAAAAATAGCGATTCCTTGTGCAAACGGACAACCGTGCTGTAAAATTCCCAGGCACTGGCTCTACCGACTCCGACCACTGCGCAGCCGTATCGCTGGAAGCGGAAGTTTTTTTTTGTGCCCCACGTATGCTTTACAGCCAATTCAATCATGCCATTCAAACGGCAATCGATAGCTCAGCAAATTTGAGGTAAATTTTGTTTGTAGGCATGTTTGAAGGTAACATATTTTGTCGACCCACAGGCCACTGATGGCGTCACACGTGAAGGTAAAGCTCAAGTGAAGGTATTTGGATGCTAAAATAGAGCATGAAATATGAAAATGTCAAGGACATTTCAGGACCTACGCTTGAACATTAGAACGGTGTATTGAGCCATCGTGGAGCTGTTCGGTTCCGAGCAATAAAGGTCATAGGTCAAGTAAGAACAAAACAAGTCATGATTTCCATTTGGCGTGGAATATGGTACATGTGTACATGCTAATGTAACTCGTCTGGGGCTAATAAAGGAAGAAATCGACCCAAGCACTTGCATGTACACGAACATTTTATATGATGGAATTTGGCATTATTTTTACACCCATATCAAAAATATATTTGATATGAATGTATGCATCTCAAATGGCTTGATTGGGCCATCTAGTCAGGTGTAGACCTAATTAAACAACCTCAAAACACTGCCGGGGGCGGCGAGTGACAAAGGAAATATTAGTTATTTCGGAACACTTGCTTTTCGGCTAAAAATGGTCTTCAATGACGCATTTATGCACATTCATGGTAAGTAGGACTCCCGTAGCATGCAGAGCACAATGGATGATGCTGTCCGCCGATGACTCATTGCAAAAGTGATTGGAGGGAGAAAAAAAGGTGATTGGAGGGAGAAAATACAACGCTTTAACTACAATGCTGCTAATTATGGGAAAGACTCGTGGAGTGGAAGATGTCATATCACTCTGTGTGAAACCTGGAAGGTATCATGAGGAGGGGAGAGGCAATCAATCAGTAAAATAACGCAGGATGACACCCGCAACGATGCTGCATAAATTGCTACAGCCGTGTTCACATCTGCAGTCAGGGTAGACTGGGAAACAAACTTTAGAATAGCAACCGGCGGCATGTCCGCGATTTTCGTGACCGAATGATCAGAAGATGCAGCTCCGCCCTCTGCCGACAAGTAAGGGTAGATGCAATTCCGTCCTCTGCCCACAAGAAAGGGTAGATGCAACTCCCCTCCACCCACAAGGAAGGTAGATGCAACTCGGCCCCTCCCCCGCCCACAAGTAGGGTAGATACAACTCCGCCCTCTGCCCACAAGAAAGGGTAGATGCAACTCCGCCCTCCACCCACAAGTAAGGTAGATGCAACTCGGCCCCTCCCCCGCCCACAATTAGGGTAGATGCAACTCCGCCCTCCACCCACAAGTAAGGTAGATGCAACTCGGCCCCTCCCCCGCCCACAAGTAGGGTAGGTGCAACTCCCCTCCGCCCACAAGGAAGGTAGATGCAACTCCCCCTCCGCCCACAAGGAAGGTAGATGCAACTCGGCCCCTCCCCCACCCACAAGTAGGGTAGATGCAACTCCCCCTCCGCCCACAAGTAAGGTAGATGCAACTCGGCCCCTCCCCCGCCCACAAGTAAGGTAGATGCAACTGCCCCTCCGCCCACAAGGAAGGTAGATGCATTTCCGCCCCTCCCCCGCCCACAAGTAGCTTAGGTGCAACTCCCCCCTCCGCCCACAAGGAAGAAAATACGCCTAGAATTGACACAAATTTATGCTTAGATATCCCAGCGATGATTTTGTACCTCTTCAAGCAGAATATTTTATGTTACATAATATTGGTGTGGTATTGCATATCGATTACTTCTTGGTATGGTGGCTGCCATATGTGCGGAATGCAAGTCTAGCCCCGGATCTAGTTTAATGCAGCTGTGGGAATATAGTCATGACAGAATTGATCACATGAAGGCGAAACATTAGCGTGCTCTAGTTCCAGGACAATGTAACAAATATTCGCGTTGGGGTGAATATGGTATTGCTCGAGTTAGCAAAAATAGTGGAAATTCAACCTACGGTGTTTTGATCTCTTCTGACGAATGGAGCCTCTCCAAAATTCGTTCCAGCCCGAAGCAATTTCGAGTTCGAACATAATAACTTAAGTGATTTCTCGTCAACAAATATAGCATTGCCAGCTCCCCTCCTCTAGTACTTTCGTCCAAAGCTTCTCCTGTGCCTGAGTTACCATAAATGTTCATGAAGCACATTGTTTTCATTTTCAATGAAATCCCGTATAATAAGACAAGAATGCTGTCAGGAATAGCTATCGCGCCTTTTCCTTTCGTCCTTATTTGTATTGCAACATAGTTTTTTTTTGCATTGTAGTTGTAAAATATGCAAGTATTTTTTATATCTAGGGAGATGATTGTTATATATAAGTGAACACTTAATATAAACTAGATGAAAATTTTGTTGCACATTTCTCCTTGTCACGTCATTACTTGCCACACAATTAAGACATTCTGGTCACTTGACACTGGTCATTGCCGTCAACTATTGCCGGGTCCAGGGAGGTTGCTGATTGGCTTTGAGGGAGTTCAACTCGGCGTACGGAATGAAGCCCGTGTTGTCAGGTGACTGGTGCGATTGATGGCAAAATAGCAACTGCAGCGTCAGCAGGTGTCATGGCTGCGCCCAATGCCTTGGTGGAGGATGGGAGCAACACTGGCATATACTGACATATCATGAACAAGTAACTGAGATAAGGCGCCTGAATGTCGTGCAAAATGAAAATGTGCTCTTAAATATATGGTTTGATGTGAACTAACATGTAGAAAGAAGCTGAGCATTCGACTTGGTAAGCTAGTAATCTTGGTTCGTTGCTTCGGCGGTAATTATTGCATATTATATGCCTGCGTTTATTGTTGGGTGCGTTTTTTAAAATGACTATTTATAATTCAGTTATGTACATACCAAACCTATCACACCCCTGTACCACACCAACACACCCCAGTACCGATCCTATCACACCAACACACCCCAGTACCGACCCTACACACCAACACACCCCAGTACCGACCCTATCACACCAACACACCCCAGTACCGACCCCATCACACCAACACACCCCAGTACCGACCCCATCACACCAGCACACCCCAGTACCGACCCCATCACACCAGCACACCCCAGTACCGACCCCATCACACCAACACACCCCAGTACCGACCCTATCACACCAACACACCCCAGTACCGACCCTACACACCAACACACCCCAGTACCGACTCTATCACACCAGCACACCCCAGTACCGACCCCATCACACCAACACACCCCAGTACCGACCCCATCACACCAACACACCCCAGTACCGACCCTACACACCAACACACCCCAGTACCGACCCTATCACACCAACACACCCCAGTACCGACTCTATCACACCAGCACACCCCAGTACCGACCCTACACACCAACACACCCCAGTACCGACCCTACACACCAACACACCCCAGTACCGACCCTACACACCAACACACCCCAGTACCGACCCTACCACACCAACACACCCCAGTACCGACCCTATCACACCAGCACACCCCAGTACCGACCCTACACACCAACACACCACAGTGCCGACCCTATCACACCAATACACCCCAGTACCGACCCCATCACACCAACACACCGCATTACCGACTCTATCACACCAGCACACCCCAGTACCGACCCTACACACCAACATACCCCAGTACTGACCCTACACACCAACACACCCCAGTACCGATCCTACACACCAACACACCCCAGTACCGACCCAACACCAACACACCCCAGTACCGACCCCATTACACCAGCACATCCCAGTACTGACCCTACACACCAACACACCCCAGTACCGACCCCATCACACCAACACACCCCAGTACCGACCCTACACACCAACACACCCCAGTACCGACCCTACACACCAACACACCCCAGTACCGACCCTACACACCAACACACCCCAGTACCGAGTGCGGCCGACACCAAGGTGAGCGTGTCGTGTCTGGTGGTCGGTGGCCCTGGAGAGGGCTGTGGCCCGATGGGCGTGCGCACGACTTGGCCGTTAGTGTGATCGTTATCCGACGTCCACGGCCAGCCTCAGTCAAGTGTCGAGGCATGCTGGCGCCTACCTCCGCCTACCCACGCCTGACGACGCCTGGCGACGCCTGACGACGGCCGCCAGGAGCTTCGATCGCTCCCCCCCCCCACAGCGTCCAGCGCCGGCTTCCAGGTGGAAAGTCGCCATGAGGATCGGTGTCAAGATCGACAAGCAGGACAAACGAGCTCGCTACCGGAATTGTTGGTCGATACGACGTCAGTTGAATTGTTTGGGATGTGTGATGTGTGATGTGGATGTGGAATATATTCAGGATGTGTGATAGCAATGTCCGATATACGTGGACTGTGTGTTGTGTCATTTGTCCGATATACGTGGACTGTGTGTTGTGTCATTTGTCCAATATACGTGGACTGTGTGTTGTGTCATTTGTCCAATATACGTGGACTGTGTGTTGTGTCATTTGTCCGATATACGTGGACTGTGTGTTGTGTCATTTGTCCTATATACGTGGACTGTGTGTTGTGTCATTTGTCCGATATACGTGGACTGTGTGTTGTGTCATTTGTCCGATATACGTGGACTGTGTGTTGTGTCATTTGTCCGATATACGTGGACTGCGTGTTGTGTAATTTGTCCGATATACGTGGACTGTGCGTTGTGTCATTTTTAGAAGGAAATTTGGAGCGAACAAAAACTCAGAGAGGGAAGGTTTTTCGTTTCTTTATTTCCAACATCAATCACGGGCGTGATATTCAATGGAAAAGTACTGAGGCAGAGGCTTGTCGCTCACTTCACACTATGCAATTGGTGTGGGGGAGCTTGTGTTCAGCAGATTCGATGGCGTCCAGCAGCGTAAACTTGCACCTCGACAGTTCCTCCGAAATAATTCAGAGGCAGCTGACTGCTGTAAACTCGTCGGTGTAGACGTGACTCGGACTTTGCCACAAAATTACCAGAGGGGTGCAGGCTAAGCCAGTCGCAGACTCCAGACCATGAGCGTAGGACACGTAGGGGGCGGCATCGTGTAGGACATGAATGACGGCTATGCTACAACCTGAAAGGAAAACCAACATTTCTAGGCGGTGTTCTGAAGCTATACAATGCTGCGAATTATAGTTGTACCCAAACCATCCCTAAATGCACCTTGAAAATTATTCACCTGAAAATATTCCAAATATGTTACATATAAGCAACCACACCAAAACTCAGTCGTCGCACAGATAACTTTTGATTCAAATATTTTGAGCGGATAGGTCCTGGTCATGGGTGTCACTTTATGAAGTTGGTTGATGGAGGGGGAGGGGATGACTTTTTTGCTGGCCAAAGCTGCCCCGAAAACCATTTGTATCTAGTGTACGCCCACAGACACAATTGCTAAACTTCATCCTGATTCGGGTGACCAAATCGATGATTGAGGGGGCCACATTAATGATTCAGGGGCCAGTGGCCTCCTTAGCATATACGAAGTAACACCACGGCCGAACATAACTGTAACATTAGTAACACCACGACCCGACCATCCGATTGATTTATCCTCCTCCAACAGAGAAGTTCAGATATAAAGTGTAATGTGCTGCAATGCCTTGACAGAGACCCGCGGTCTTAAGGTGACCTTTCCTGGCTTGTTGTCAGGTGACCTTTTCAGGCCACGTGGTCCTAGCCCGGTACCAACTGATCTGCATAGACACTAGTCGAAACATTAGTTCAGGTATATGCATATATGTGCTGCTTGATCAGTGAATACTGATGATGTGCTTGGTCAATGAACACTAATGGTGTGTTTGATTAGTGAACACTGATGATGCGTTTGCTCAGTGAACACTGATGATGTGCTGCATGTACAATGGAAATCATTCATTACGCACATTTGCCACTGGCCATACATGACACTTTTTGGGTTTCTAAGGAGCTGTAATAAACAAATTTGCCCCACTCCCCATTTTTTCCAAGGAGCTTGAGGCCCCAATATTGTTTTAAAAAAAAACATAGCTAAATTTGTACGTTTGGGTGTGCATTGATCAACTGTAGTTATTTGGTGTGAATTCAGCTAAAATATGCTTTCCACAATTCACACAAAACACTTCGGATGCATGAGAATCCAGGAAGTACCCTCAGCAAACGAAAATTAATACCTTGGTGACCGACCGACCTGGTAACCGGCAGCAGTTATTTCAGCAGGTTGCACCATCTAGAAAAAAGACATAAGTACCCTTATGTAGCTCGAGACGTCTACAACATCATGCTGATTAGTCTCCGCTTACTGGTTAGCTTGGCGCATGCAACATCTCATTGTGAGATGGTACGGCCCTCTCATCCAAGCAGTCTTTCTTAACCCTATTTCCTGACGACTCCGAAGTTCGGTGTATCCTGTAGGATTCTGGGCGTATTCTTCGGTGTATCCTGTAGGAGTGGGGGCGAAGTGCCCCTCCCGCATCCTGAGATCGGGACCGAACTCACCGAACTCCGAAGTTCGGTGTATCCTGTAGGAGTGGGGGCGAAGTGCCCCTCCCGCATCCTAAGATCTCGGGAATTACGGGATCTAGAACCTCGTGCAAAAGTACAAACAAATCCTTGGAACATAAGCTATCTGATGACGGTATTTTTTCTTCAAAATAGTCCAAAGGCGATCTCAAAGGCAAAGGAGACAACAGCAGTGAACATTTCTGTGGTAGAAAATACTATCAATACCGTGAAGCCTATTTGTATTTTTCTTGGGTAGCCTGGGAAAGGGTTGGCATATACTCGTATGGTTTGAACACCATGCTATTAACCATAATAACCATAGGATCAACATATTAAGCTCGTCGAAAGTTCGGACATAAGGAGGTCGTTGGCCTGTCTCCCCCGCTCCCCGGTCCCCGCGCCCTTAGCTGAATATGCATTTAATTCAATTCTGCAGCATTTTAACTATGATCCTCTTACTCCTTGTTGTAACTGCCAAATCACAAACCAGCCTGCAAATTTGCATGCTTCACTGCTGCAGCTGCTATGAGTAAGTGGCTTGACGACTGTAACATTTATGTTACTTCGATTCTACAACGAATATACATATCTCTTCATCCCACCCAGAAAACACCCTTGACTGTCATATCAATATATACTAATTATAATGAGCATAGTATAGTAATTCTGGGCGTATCATTCGGTAGCAAATGTTTCACTACACACCGTCGAATAAGTGGACGAACATGCTGAATAACAACCACCGAGTGATTTCAGACATGCCTCCCAAACCGCAGTTCTGGAGCCGTGCCAGATTTAAATATGAATCGAAAATATATTACACAGTATGTAGAAAAGATATGAAAAGTCATGACGTTTCATTGCAATATTTGGGAGGGTTCAGCGTCGGCATGCAAAACACCTGAAGGGGGTGGGGGTGGGGGGGGGGCAGCTTATGCACTCCCATGCAGGAAATAGGGTCAAAGGGAATGTCCGACCCTTTAAAGTAAGAGTTGAATTGATGTCTGGAATCCATACTACAAGCCAGGGAATTAGTGAAAATTGCAATCATTTAGCTTAAAACAACGTTTGTGATGTGCAAAGAATGCTTCCAAAATTGATGTAATTGCCAAGCAGTTTGAGGCCATGTTCCTGATGGCTGGACGGCAGTAACGAGACGATTCTGACTCGGAGACATGCTTTTAATCAGATCTGACCGCAGCAGTTCCACGGAAAATGTTATTACGTTTCGGAAGGCGCGGGCGTTGGCAAGGGAGACCATTCAGGATGCCAAACGGGAGTCCTGGCAGGCCTACATCAGTATGCTGAGCCGACCTACTCTCCCTCACAAATCTGGTCGAGGATCAAACGGATTCCTGCCCAGCACAGCTGTGCTCCTCTCCCCGTGTTGCAGGCGAGGGGACGTATAGTTGCTCCTCTCTGCGTGTTGCAGAAGAGGGACGCATAGTTGCTCCTCTTCCCCTGCTGCAGGTGAGGGGGCGTGGCATAATCGATCCGGTCGATGTAGCGAATATGATCGATTGTGGAATTTATGATCGGTGCTGGGTTAACAATAGTGATCCGCAGTTGACGATTTGTATGGGGTAGAATGACATCGCCTGTAGATTGGTTCCTTGGTTTTTCCTGAGTACAAAGTACCAAAGAAACTGGGTCACAGCACACGACAATACACCGCGAGAAATTAAGCTATGCATTGGGCGCTGAAGATCGTGTTAGCGCAGTATTCTGCGAAAGGCAAGGTGTCGCTGCGCCGGTTGTGAATAGGACATACTTGTGACACCCACTCCTACCTACTTGGTGGTGAAGCTATGCTCTGCTGCCCTATATGTTCTGAGCCATTAACAGTGAGCCGTATTTTTCGTAACAATCCCTTATTTTTTTGCGATATCACAATTATTTTCAGACGTGAAACTCATCGTTTCTTAGAAGTGCTCTTCGTCTGACACCATATACCTCAAAACATTATTGAGTGAAAAATTTCGGACGTTCCCTTTAAAAGAGCATGGTTTAGGAGACTACTCCATGTTCGCCACCTTCTATGAAGTAGGTGATATGATATACGGGACCTTCTCAAACTATGATCGTGTTGCGCATACAGTTATTTGAGAGGCTCCAGAAATGTGAATCGAGTCTGATAAGAAGCACAGGCTGTCTTCCATGAAGAGTTTCACTGAAATGTCCCCTACTGTTTGTCAGTGCAATCATTTTGCTGGTGGATGTAAATCTGAATCTATAATGACCTAACCGAAACTACCAATAATGCTTTCGTATGCCTATCTAATGCTTTTGAAGTGGTAGGCCAACAGATGCATAATTGTGGCACAGCTCGGCACCTGGTTAGCTCAGTGGATAAGGCCTGCAAATGTCTCCCCGTCTTGGCACGACGCGTCGAGTTGTTTCATGCGCTCGTTGTTAACGCCTCCGGCCAGCATGGTCAGTTGCAACTGGCCAGGTAAGGTCGGGGCAAAGGCACCAGACGGCCGTGCCCGAATATGTGAATATGGCGAACTCCGGGGGTTAAAATTGTACTATAGAATCGGAATTTCTCCATCGGGAGGTGGGTTCAGGGCCAATGCAACAAGCTAGCGTTTAGCATTGACTCTGATTCTGTAGACCTCCCAACAACAATTCGAACTAAATTAAAAAATAGAAAAAGTTAACTGACCTGAAGGCATATTGATCGAACTGTAAATACCAGAAGTGCTTTCTGAGGGCTTTCAATAGTGTCGATTCAATATACATGTATGTGTTTGTGCATTTGTATATATATATATATATATATATATATATATATATATATATATACAAATGCACAAACACATGCATGTATATCGAATCGACAATATTGATAGCGTGTAGATAGATAGTAGAGGTATGTGCGTGTGTGTGTGTGTGTCTGCGTGTGTGCGCGTGCGTGTACGATGCGTGCGCGTGTGCATGTATGCAATTGCAGGCATGGGTCCATGCAATGCATGGATGCCATTGGAGAACCCAAATTGGTTTCAGGGCGTCCGCTCCATAGGGCTCCGTGTTAAAACTGGAATTATTGAGAAAGAAAGCTAGCTGTTACGGGCCTGCTGTTCCCACAAAAGCATGCAAAGCTTTCCTGCCACCCGGTATTTTACGGGGATAATAAACTGGCTGAGGACGTCACGGCCGCAAATATCACCTGGCATCGGTGAACGTCCTCAAAATACAACACAACTGCACGTTCGTGAGCGCATGAGAGGGCACCGTTTGTGAGCGGGTGAGAGGGCACCGTTTGTGAGCGCGTGGGAGGGCACCGTTTGTGAGCGGGTGAGAGGGCACCGTTTGTGAGCGCGTGGGAGGGCACCGTTTGTGAGCGGGTGAGAGGGCACCGTTTGTGAGCGCGTGGGAGGGCACCGTTTGTGAGCGCGTGGAAGGGCACCGTTTGTGAGCGCGTGAGCGGGCACCGTTTGTGAGCGCGTGGGCGGGCACGGTTTGTGAGCGCGTGGGCGGGAACCATTTCAATACCATCAGTACTGATTGCTGACGACGCTGCTACCGATAACACCAATCGTCTGTTGCGGAGCTGAATGATATCCTTTTCCACGATAATTCTGCAGAGCGGGCACTGGCATGGCCACCAGAGTGAGCTCTATAACGGTGCCGGCTGTCGGGCTGGCTGGGTGTGCGGTGGTTCGCCGGTGACTGGCAGCGGGTCACCGTTGTGGCTGTTGGCGGACGAAACTACCCACTGGATCGATGGCACACGACTAATCTAATATAACCTAGCCTCCTGGTGCCCTTTCGGCGTGTTCACCTTACCACGTAGTGCCGCTACATAGGCTACAACCGACCTAACGCTGCACACTGGATCCACTTGGATGAGAAGTCAAAACTTTGGTGAGGAAAACGGCGGAGTACCCAGGATTTTCTCATGTGAAGGATTGGCAGATCTCGCCCCCATACTCTAAGGTAATACTATCTATCGAGAATACAGATCGCGTCATACTGAACATCGGTCCAGACAATCTGATTTTGTGTCTATGTGAAATTTTCTGAAGTTCACCTAAGCATATTGGTGTTGCACGTCACACCAACATTTGTGTGTGTGTGTGTGGGGTGGGGGTATGGCGGCTGTCATACGAGCCCTGCTCAAGTGTCTGTCCCTGCCAGTAGATGGGTAGACATGGGCCACATTGTCCAACCCTCCGGACATATAGGAGCCAGTGGAGAAGTCAATGGGCTGAACATGGCATCGCCTGATAAGTGGCTGCCCCTCCCCTCGCCAGCAAATAGCACGCTCCCCGTGGTGAAAAGGAAATACTTGCAACGGTTCTAGCCCCTGGAAAAAAACATTGGTATGCACCCGCAGTGTTTATAATTATATCATAGAATGTAATTAATTGTATTGTACCATATAATGTATAATTACATTATATAATGTAATTGTAATAGTGCTTCCGCAATTATACCAACGCTGCCATATTATTTCATTTCAATGAACTGGCATCGCTGGGTATAACCAACCCCTCCCCTCTAACCAGACCCCACCATCCCTCAAGGGACTTCGAGAGTGCTCGCGTGCCAACAGCATGCTTTTACAACTGCATACGTAGCCATAACATACCCATACCGGTATAAAGCACCTATAGGGGCGCTGCACGAGCGAAGGCGAGCTTTGAAAGTGTGGGTGAAGTCGAATCTCCATGCATGTCAGTCATAGCTCAGAGGCGCATTACTTTCAGTGTTTGCACAGCCAAGCGCACTCATGCATATATGCAGGGGTAAGGCGATCTTTGGTGCGATACATGTACCAAATTGCATTACTAAACGGAACTGAAAAGCGTCATCCCTCCCTGACCCTGAACTCGAGACTCCAGACTGCACCCACTTGCTACCTGGGACGAATGTTGATTGTCGGCTACGGTGCGAAGCCAATGGTTAGCTGCCTGCGCGTGGAAATATGGCCGGAAACCCCTTTTTGAACAAACGTAAAAACTACTTCAGGTGAAATATTGTGATAGAAGTTCGTAAATCTAAAAATGAAAAGGGCAGATCTGGCTCTGTGTAAAAAATTTCTGAGATGCTGTATTATACCGTGAACCGCAATTGAAATCTGCCTGCGAGCAAGATAACGCATTTCAAAATGAAGTCAGCAGATCTGGCTCTGAATGAGACAGAACTTGAAATGCTGTATTATACCGTGAATTGCTGCTAAAAGTTGCCTGCGAACGGAAATTCCGTCTCGAACATCTCCCTTTGAACACAACATGAGAGCACTTCGTGAAGAATATTGTGGTAAACACAGGTAATAATCAGAGTTAAAAAGCACACCGAGTTCTGAGTTGAGAAATTAAAACATGAAGCGCTGCAACAAAAAGTCATTACGATTTCAAAAGTGTGATGGTCGGCCTGAACAAGACCGGACTTCTCAGAATAACTTTTGTACGATATTAACGGGAGCAGACTGCCTCGGCCTTGGCCCTCCCTCGTACCTAGCCCACCTGCCACTGAACAGTGTTGAAGCGTATTTGCGCCCATCCGTGCTGATAGCCCGATGTATATACCCCCCCCCCCCCGAAAGCCGGTGGGCCATTTTCTTGATTCTTACCAAAAACATGACCAGGGGTCTGTGGGGCACCAAAACAGTTACTATTCAGAAGAACTTCCACTGTGTGTATGGTTCGGTGTTAATGGGCCAAGGTGTAACTACTGTACAAAGTATAACGTATTCATAGATATGCGAAAATTATTCCATGAATTCGACCAACCTGCTGAAAAAGCTAGTTCAAGCTCGAGAAATTAGCTAGAGCTAATAGCTAGCTCTAGCTATTAACTCTAGCTATACTAGACATGTCCTTCTAAAGGTGTACCGAAAAGTCCCGTGGAGACGGCTAGCGCAATCGGCTATAATGGAAGAGTTTCCTTTTACATTGCTCGTTTGTCAGGATTGATCATGCCTCTGCCGAAATCCGACTCCGTGACGAACAATGGTACACGTATCTCGAACTTCAGTGCAGGATGCCAATTCGTTGAAATCGTTAGTGTATATATGGTTATATGATAATTCCTACTGAATGCGTATGCAAGAATGTGTAGTTCTGCGTAATTTCCAATAGATAGGTCGGTTTCGTTGAAATAACATTGAGTACTTCCAAGCGCTGTAAAGTGTGTGCAGAGTGGGTGCAGTGGGGATGGTGTGCAAATTCAGAGTTGAAGAGAGAATGGAGATAGGCAAGTACTATTGTGCAGCACTCGTGCCTCTCTGACGTTGCCGACGTCATGTTTTAAGTAATCCTGATGGCGCGGGAACCACAGAAACATTTTGAGTCGGCTTTTGTTCCCGGAAATTGAGTCTCCATTTAATTCCAAGCTGATGACATAATCCTTTTTCAGTCTTCTCCAAGTTTTCGGTGTGTGTGACATGTGCATGCCCCCATCAGGTTTGAAGCCTATGGCTTCAAATATGGCTTATGACAGATATGGATTATGGCACCGGGTTAATCGCAATGCCTCCCGACAGGACACCGCGGTCGGCCCAACTGGTAGTGTCTCTCTCGACAGGACCCCATGGTCGGCCCAACTGGTAGTGTCTCTCGATAGGACACCGCGGTCGGCCCAACTGGTAGTGTCTCTCTCGACAGGACCCCATGGTCGGCCCAACTGGTAGTGTCTCTCTCGACAGGACACCGCGGTCGGCCCAACTGCTAGTGTCTCTCTCGACAGGACCCCGCGGTCGGCCCAACTGGTAGTGTCTCTCTCGACAGGACGCCGCGGTCGGCCCAATTGGTAGTGTTTCTCTCGACAGGACCCCGCGGTCGGCCCAACTGGTAGTGTCTCTCTCGACAGGACCCCACGGTCGGCCCAACTGGTAGTGTTTCTCTCGACAGGACACCGCGGTCGGCCCAACTGGTAGTGTCTCTCTCGACAGGACCCCGCGGTCGGCCCAACTGGTAGGGTCTCTCTCGACAGGACCCCATGGTCGGCCCAACTGGTAGTGTCTCTCTCGACAGGACCCCATGGTCGGCCCAACTGGTAGTGTTTCTCTCGACAGGACCCCGCGGTCGGCCCAACTGGTAGTGTCTCTCTCGACAGGACCCCATGGTCGGCCCAACTGGTAGTGTCTCTCTCGACAGGACCCCATGGTCGGCCCAACTGGTAGTGTCTCTCTCGACAGGACCCCATGATCGGCCCAACTGGTAGTGTTTCTCCGACAGGACCCCGCGGTCGGCCCAACTGGTAGTGTCTCTCTCGACAGGACCCCATGGTCGGCCCAACTGGTAGTGTCTCTCTCGACGGGACACCGAGGTCGGCCCAACTGGTAGTGTTTCTCTCGACAGGACCCCGTGGTCGGCCCAACTGGTAGTGTCTCTCTCGACAGGACCCCGCGGTCGGCCCAACTGGTAGTGTCTCTCTCGACAGGACACCGCGGTCGGCCCAACTGGTAGTGTCTCTCTCGACAGGACCCCATGGTCGGCCCAACTGGTAGTGTCTCTCTCGACAGGACCCCATGATCGGCCCAACTGGTAGTGTTTCTCTCGACAGGACCCCGCGGTCGGCCCAACTGGTAGTGTCTCTCTCGACAGGACCCCATGGTCGGCCCAACTGGTAGTGTCTCTCTCGACGGGACACCGAGGTCGGCCCAACTGGTAGTGTTTCTCTCGACAGGACCCCATGATCGGCCCAACTGGTAGTGTTTCTCTCGACAGGACCCCGCGGTCGGACCAACTGGTAGTGTCTCTCTCGACAGGACCCCATGGTCGGCCCAACTGGTAGTGTCTCTCTCGACAGGACACCGCGGTCGGCCCAACTGGTAGTGTCTCTCTCGACAGGACCCCGCGGTCGGACCAACTGGTAGTGTCTCTCTCGACAGGACCCCGCGGTCGGCCCAACTGGTAGTGTTTCTCTCGACAGGACCCCGCGGTCGGACCAACTGGTAGTGTCTCTCTCGACAGGACCCCGCGGTCGGCCCAACTGGTAGGGTCTCTCTCGACAGGACACCGCGGTCGGCTCAGCTGATGATGCGTCTCTAGACAGGCCACGCGGTCAGCCCGGCTGATGATGCGTCTCTGGATAGAACCCAGATAGCTCTGTTGGTTAGTGTGCTGACCGGCACTGGTCTCCTCTGTCCTGACAAGACAGGGTTCGAGTCGCTTCACGCGCTGGCTTTTAGCTCCCGGCTGGGAGTGTCAGTTGACAACTGACCCGATAAGGCCGAGGACGAGCTACCGGGGCGGCCGTGTCGGTGCGTTGACGGCACGCTAAACTCTCGGCCAAAATTCTGCCGTTGAACTTGAATTCACAGATCGGTTGGTGGTGCCAGCGTTCACACGACAAGCTCTGCCAAGCAATAAAACCCGGGTGCATAAGGCCACCGTTGCAATAATTCTGACATAATTTCTTTAAAAACCGTGGTCGGCCCAGCTGATGATGCGTCTCCCGACAGAGTCCCGTGGTCGGCCCGGCTGATGATGTGTCTCCCGACAGAGTCCTGTGCCGGCCCAACTAATGATGAATGATCTCCCGACAGAGCTCCATGGTCGGCCCAGCTGATAATGCGTCTCCCGACAGAGTTCCGTGGCCGGTCGGCGCCGCCATCTCCGACACTGGTCCGGCCAGCATGCTGTACGGCCAGGGCGGCTTCTCGCCGCCGCAGATGAGCCTCCAGCACCAGATGTCCGAGCCGAGCCAGCATCAGATTCAGCCGGCCTACGACCTGCTGTGGGGTCCGCTGGCGTCGCCGGCGTCCGCGCCGCCGGTCTCGTCGACGCACTACCCGCGCTACTACGGCTACCAGTCGTGTCCGGTGCCCGGCTACTGCCCGACGTACGGCGCGGCGCCGGCCGCCGTCGGCTACGGCAGCGCGCCATGTCCGTCGCCGGACCCGTCCTCCTCCGGCTACGTGTGCTTGACGCCGGACCCGTCCTCCTCCGGCTACGTGTGCCTGACGCCGCTAACGCCGGTGCCCAGCTCGCCGCACAAACCGGCACCGGCCGAGCCGGCCGAGAAGAAGCGGCGCGGCCGCAAGAAGGGCCAAACGCGCGAATCTGGCGCATGGACGGCCAACAAGCGGCTCGGCCGGCCTCTGGGCACCACGCGCGCCAATGGCTACAAGGTGGGCTGTCGCGGCGGCCGCCGCAAGGGCACTACTCGCGAGAACGGCTACAAAGTCAGCGGTGGCCGGCCGCGCGGCACGACGCGCGCCAATGGCTACAAGGTGAGCACGGGCCGGCCCAAGGGCACCACCGTGGCCAACGGCTACAAGTGCAGCACGGGCAGACCGCACGGAACCAACGTCGCCGACAAGGGGCCACACTTCTTGGACACGACGCTGGCTGCCTCGAACGCGCCCGCCGTCAACCCGGCTATCTCAGGCGCGCCCGTCTTAGGTCCGGCTATTCCAGGCGCGCCCGTCTCGAGCCCAGCTGTCTCCGACGCACTCGTCTCGAGCCCGGCTATCTCCGGCGAGCCCGTCTTGAGCCCAGCTAATTCCGGCGGGCCTGTCGCCTCTAGCCCGGCTATCTCCGGCCAAGCCGTGCCAAGCCCCGTGAACTTCAGCAGATCCGCCGCTGACGCGACCGTCGCAGCCCGGCACGAGTTCGATGTTGACAGGGACAGCAGCTCAAGTAAGTGGGACGCTACAGCATGGGCGGATGTCACTCACATTATGGGTTGCACCTTACATTGAAATCCCGTCCACACATTGCTAGTGTGCCTGATGTCGGTGTGAAAATGTCTTCAGATATGACATATTTGCTCCACATCGAAAGCCACACACGCACTATGGGATGAGGAAGTGGAGTGGGTGAGACGGATCAACACTTCCCGAAGGCAGATGATTTTCACGTATATGACCACAACTATTCAACTATTCAAGCCTACCACTTCTATCTCAACAGAGCCGCCACTGATCCTAATT
This sequence comes from Ashinkailepas kermadecensis, assembly GCA_034440615.1. Classification (NCBI taxonomy): domain Eukaryota; kingdom Metazoa; phylum Arthropoda; class Thecostraca; family Neolepadidae; genus Ashinkailepas; species Ashinkailepas kermadecensis. The sequence goes on along the minus strand of JAOTOM010002260.1, from coordinate 22,298 downwards.
ATACAGCAGAACTTGACTTTTTCAATGCTCCCTTTCTTAATCTGACGAACCCGGCGTACATCGAACAGTCAGTGTGATGTGGTTTCAGGAAAGTTATGCTGCTACCGAGGTTAGAACTCACGACCGATGAATGATGAACTACGGACCAGTCGACATTCTCCCCTTCCCTCACAGCCCCAGGCCCGCCTAAATATTATAGATATCGACGTGCAAACATCCCAGTACAAATTATAATTGTTGTGCATACATCACGATACGTCCTGGTGGAAGCCAATGCTCGCATAGGTAGATCAGGGAATATTGCAAACCTCGCCGAGGACGTTCGGGGCCAAAACAAACACACATATACAAAACATGGAAATTACTTCATTAGATATCTAAGTGCTGAGATTATTATGTGACAAAAACCACCATACATCTTCCAAAAAACATGGAATTACTTCTTTGGATCTCCATGAACCACTCGAGTGAAGACGATTTCTCATGGAACATGCTGCATGGAATAGACAAATGATACCGTCACATACTCCATTTCAATATGGTGGTACAAGAGTGAGGCTCCTTCAAGTGATTTATCGTTTGCAATCGGGCATATTTCTCCTGTCAGCCCGACGTTTTACGGTCACCAAACAATCACCGATCGGAACCTGGCCACTACTTCGCACATGACTTCGTAGTACATTTTGAAGTAAGCTTAATCATCTTGGGTCACCTTAGTGAAACTTAATGTAGTTCGAGCCAGTTAGTTCAACATTGTCAGAGCCAGTGAGTTCATCATTGTTCGAGCCAGTGAGTTCAATATTGTCCGAGCCAGTGAGTTCAGCATTGTTCGAGCTAGTGAGTTGGATAAAGCACGAACTCGCTACACTCGCTGACCGGCTAAGCGGCAAGTGTGATTCTTGAGCGCCGGAGGAAGAACGATTGGGACCCACGAGTGCCCAAAGGTTTCGTACTCAGGACGACTGGAAGCTTGTGACCACTGCGAGGATATTTGGACGTAATTGAGGGGATATTGAACAAATCGACGGACAGCGAGAGGCGAGAGTACGGCGGGAGGCGAGAGGACGGCGGGAGGCGAGAGGACGGCGGGAGGAGCGCAGCAGAAACACGACTACCAAATCAACTCAAATGTTCTAAATGTGCACCAGCGGTATAATGTGCCATCCATTTAAGGACACATTAAACAAAGTTGGTGTTTTTGCCGCGTGTGGCAGTCTGCTATGCAAATCCCATTCATCTATACGCAAAATGTTTTTCTGAGTCAACGGCTCAGCCGGGAGGGCTAAGGAGGTCATGTCCCCACTCCCCTTAGTGCAGGAGGCTCCATGGGAGGAGGCACATTAGGTCCCTTATCGCCACAGGAGCTTCCAAAGCAGATGCAGGAGCAGATCTTTGTGGTCGCCCCAGGAAGTCCTATGGCCACCACAGGAGACCCTGTGGCTACCACAAGAAACCCTGTGGCCGCCACAAGAAACCCTGTGGCTACCACAAGAGACCCTGTGGCCGCCACAAGAGACCCTGTGGCCGCCACAATGGACCCGTGTCTGCCGCAGGAGGCCTACTAATTGCCACGGTAACCCTCCTGACCACTACAGGAGGCCAAAATGGGCACGACGGGAGGCCCCGTGCCCGCGACAGGAGGCTCTGTGGCAGCCACAGGACGCCGGCCGTAAGTACGTACCACGCCCCATGGTGCATACAGACATGTGCACTGCTCCGTGGTAGGCACGGGGTGGAGTGATCCGTGGCGTATTGTCCTGTGCTACATGGGGCACGTGCCGCATGTAGCACATAACTCTTAGCACAGAGAGGACCAGTACTAGTCCTCTCTGAGGACTTCTGTGCCCCTTTGAGCAACCTTTCTGTGCCCAACTAATTTGGCATATGGGTACACATAAGGTAAAACCGGATAAGAAGGGGCTTGTATCTCACTGAAGATTGCTGCTACCTATGGGCCTGGATATGATACAATATAATATAGATTGGCGCCATATTTGTTCATTCCAAGTGTTCAGTGTAGTCGACATTTCCGACGCACGATGCTCCCTGATGCAGGCAATTAAGCTTTCCCCTTTTGACCTCTCTACCAGGGGTGTAGGATCGCAAAATAAGTTGGGGTACTCATCCCTGGGTCGATCAAATTAGGGCACCCCCAGATACCAAGTTCTCCCCGGATTTGGGTCACTTTATGTTGCCATCTTGAAAAAAGCATTAAATACATAAGTATTATTTTCCTTTTCCAGTTTCCCATGAACTTAGCCAATCTGGGGACAAAATAATCAGGAAATGGTTAATCGAATAACTACTACCGAATATGGCGAATCCACTTAGTGCCGAAACTACTTCTTCTCCTTTACGCTTCGCATTGCGTCTAATTTCATAATTGTTTTTATGATGTTTATATATGTTACCTCAAATTTCCGTTGGTCAAAACAGATTAAAAACAGTACGAAAAGGAACAACATGTACCATCATAGCAAATTCCACATTGCGATCATTTCTAAATGACCAGTGTGAGTATCGGTTTCAGAAAGCTTAGAATAAGATTGCTTGTACTACTTCAATTTATCAAAGAGGACAGTCACCACCAATGCTAAAGAACACTTAGAAGAATTGCGAGAATATCGTCACCACTCACTATCAATTTTGCGCAATCTTACACCTACCTAGGTTGAACATGAGTAGTATGTCGTACTCGACATTTATGCAGCATTGCTTGAATTTTTCACGGGTTTAACTTCCAAAATAGGGGGGGGCTAGCTGGCTGCCAAGTTTGGGGCTAAGCTGCAAGTTGGGGGGGGAGGGTGGCTGTAGCCCTTCCTACTGAATAGGATCCCACACCCCTGCTCTCGACCGCAACAGCCCCCGAGACAACGCCCCGAATGCATCCCCACCTCGATAGACAGGGTTCGATTGGAAAGGGGGTCCATGTACCATCGGAGTGCATCCCCTGCCGGAAGACAAGGTTCGGACGAGGAGACCCTTTCCGGTCGGAGGTCCCCTTAGAAAGTTGAGGCTTCCGTCAGATGCTAACTCCCTCAACAACAATTCTGGTTGCGCCGTTGATCTAAGTGATAATCGGACATCCATTTATACATCTCTGGCTACACCTTTGGTTCGCCTTCCCTAGTCACCATGTCGCTGGAGTACAGCTTCAGGACGTCATAATCCATCCGAGTAACAGCCGCCCTGCGAGGGAAAAATGGCGCGGACACACGCCATGGCAAGACGGAGTTTGGTTGGAGAACGCGGACACTTCACGGACGTATGCCGCCGGCGACACGCTGGTGACTGTCAGGTCAGGTCAGGTCAGGACGGGGCAGGGGCTGCAGGTCTGTAGCACGTCTGTAACACGCGCAGCTGTCTGCCGGAGGGACGACGGCTGGCGACCAGACCAGCTGCGGCTAGCGACACCGCTTGTTTACACAGGAACGCCGTCGGCGCGTGGTTAGGCGACCGGACGGTGGCTGCGGGGCCCGCCCGACGTCACTCGGCCCATTGTGTACGTGACACGGTGTGAACGTTGGCTGCGGGGCCCGCCCGACGTCACTCGGCCCATTGTGTACGTGACACGGTGTGAACGTTGGCTGCGGGGCCCGCCCGACGTCACTCGGCCCATTGTGTACGTGACACGGTGTGAACGTTGGCTGCGGGTCCCGCCCGACGTCACTCGGCCCATTGTGTACGTGACACGGTATGAACGTTGGCTGCGGGGCCCGTCCGACGTCACTCGGCCCATTGTGTACGTGACACGGTGTGAACGTTGGCTGCGGGGCCCGCCCGACGTCACTCGGCCCATTGTGTACGTGACACGGTGTGAACGTTGGCTGCGGGGCCCGCCCGACGTCACTCGGCCCATTGTGTACGTGACACGGTGTGAACGTTGGCTGCGGGGCCCGCCCGACGTCACTCGGCCCATTGTGTACGTGACACGGTGTGAACGTTGGCTGCGGGGCCCGTCCGACGTCACTCGGCCCATTGTGTACGTGACACGGTGTGAACGTTGGCTGCGGGGCCCGTCCGACGTCACTCGGCCCATTGTGTACGTGACACGGTGTGAACGTTGGCTGCGGGGCCCGCCCGACGTCACTCGGCCCATTGTGTACGTGACACGGTGTGAACGTTGGCTGCGGGGCCCGTCCGACGTCACTCGGCCCATTGTGTACGTGACACGGTGTGAACGTTGGCTGCGGGGCCCGCCCGACGTCACTCGGCCCATTGTGTACGTGACACGGTGTGAACGTTGGCTGCGGGGCCCGTCCGACGTCACTCGGCCCATTGTGTACGTGATACGGTGTGAACGTTGGCTGCGGGTCCCGCCCGACGTCACTCGGCCCATTGTGTACGTGACACGGTGTGAACGTTGGCTGCGGGTCCCGCCCGACGTCACTCGGCCCATTGTGTACGTGACACGGTGTGAACGTTGGCTGCGGGGCCCGCCCGACGTCACTCGGCCCATTGTGTACGTGACACGGTGTGAACGTTGGCTGCGGGGCCCGCCCGACGTCACTCGGCCCATTGTGTACGTGACACGGTGTGAACGTTGGCTGCGGGGCCCGCCCGACGTCACTCGGCCCATTGTGTACGTGACACGGTGTGAACGTTGGCTGCGGGGCCCGCCCGACGTCACTCGGCCCATTGTGTACGTGACACGGTGTGAACGTTGGCTGCGGGGCCCGCCCGACGTCACTCGGCCCATTGTGTACGTGACACGGTGTGAACGTTGGCTGCGGGGCCCGCCCGACGTCACTCGGCCCATTGTGTACGTGACATGGTGTGGATATCACGGGACAGGTGCACAGGTGAAATGCAGTCATGACACTGACAGATATCGACCAGCCAAGTCTCAGGAAATCGATGTGCAAAGTTACGGAAAATTGACAAATCAGATGACAGAGACAAAAAGTGAAGTGGCGCCTCGGCCGTGAAGCAGATCAAGCGGATGCAAACGGCATTAATGTGAAATCACACTGGCGAAGAGACTGGACTCGAGACTGAACTCTGAGTGTTTCTGGTGTGACGGCGACAGAGACTGGACTCGGAGTGTTCTAGTGTGGCGGCGACAGAGACTGGACTCGGAGTGTTCTGGTGTGGCGGCGACAGAGACTGGACTCAGAGTGTTCTGGTGTGGCGGCGACAGAGAATGGACTCGGAGTGTTCTAGTGTGGCGGCGACAGAGACTGGACTCGGAGTGTTCTGGTGTGGCGGCGACAGAGACTGGGCTCAGAGTGTTCTGGTGCGGAGGCGACAGAGATTGGACTGGAAGTGTTTTAGTGTGGCGGCGACAGAGACTGGACTCGGGGTGTTCTGGTGTGGCGGCGACAGGGATCGGTGTAACGGCGACAGGAGTTGGTGTGGTGGCGACAGAGACTGGACTCGGAGTGTTCCGGTGTGGTGGCGACAGAGACTGGACTCAAGAGTGTTCTGGTGTGACGGCGACAGATATTGGTGTGACGGCGACAGATACTGGACTCGGAGTGTTTCTGGTGTGACGATGACAGAGACTGAACTCGGAGTGTTCTGGTGTGACGGTGACATACAGATACATCATGAACCGATCAAAGGCCAAGCTCACTCTGGGCTCCTGGGCCGAGGGACTTCTCCCAGGCGCACCCGATCGTGTGACAGTGAGGCAGGTGTGTGGGACACAATGGTGCGTCGTGGTCTGACCCCACACTGTACCAAGAGACGCGTCGTGTCCTGTCTGACCCCACACTGCACCACGAGACGCGTCGTGTCGTCGTGTCCTGTCTGACCCCCACACTGCATGAAGAGACGCGTCGTGTCCTGTCTGACCCTACACTGTACCAAGAGACGCGTCGTATCCTGTCTGACCCCACACTGCACCACGAGACGCGTCGTGTCCTGTCTGACCCCACACTGCACCAGGAGACGCGTCGTGTCCTGTCTGACCCCACACTGCACCAGGAGACGCGTCGTGTCCTGTCTGACCCCACACTGCACCAGGAGACGCGTCGTGTCCTGTCTGACCCCACACTGCACCACGAGACGCGTCGTGTCCTGTTTGACCCCACACTGCACCACGAGACGCGTCGTGTCCTGTCTGACCCCACACTGCACCAGGAGACGCGTCGTGTCCTGTCTGACCCCACACTGCACCAGGAGACGCGTCGTGTCCTGTCTGACCCCACACTGCACCAGGAGACGCGTCGTGTCCTGTCTGACCCCACACTGCACCCAGAGACGCGTGTCCTGTCTGACCCCACACTGCACCACGAGACGCGTCGTGTCCTGTCTGACCCCACACTGCACCAGGAGATGCGTCGTGTCCTGTCTGACCCCACACTACACCACGAGACGCGTCGTGTCCTGTCTGACCCCCACACCGCACCAGGAGGCGCGTCGTGTCCTGTCTGACCCCACACTGCACCAGGAGACGCGTCGTGTCCTGTTTGATCCCACACTGCACCAGGAGACGCGTCGTGTCCTGTCTGACCCCACACTGCACCAGGAGACGCGTCGTGTCCTGTCTGACCCCACACTGCACCAGGAGACGCGTCGTGTCCTGTTTGACCCCCACACTGCACGACGAGACGCGTCGTGTCCTGTCTGACCCCACACTGCACCAGGAGACGCGTCGTGTCCTGTCTGACCACCGCACTGCACCACGAGACGCGTCGTGTCCTGTCTGACCACCGCACTGCACCAGGAGACGCGTCGTGTCCTGTCTGACCCCACACTACACCATCCCCACACCACTGCCCAGACCGGATGATTCCGACTCGACCACTGTACAAATCCGAGCTGACCCTGAATTCAATAATTTGGCTCAGCGAAGTCTGGAGATATATCTTTGTTACATCACTGTAAGGACAGGTTTATGCAGCCCAAGCTCCATTATTAGAATTTGAAACTGGCACGGGCGAGTAATCGGTCGGTGCTGAAAAACATTACAACATGCTGGAACTGCTGTCCAGGTGGTCGGTGTTGAATACCATTACAACATGCTGGAACTGCTGTCCAGGTGGTCGGTGTTGAATACCATCACAACATGCTGGAACTGCCGCCCAGGTGGTGGGTGCTGAACACCATTTCAACATGCTGGAAATCACGCCCAGACATTTTTATAGATATCATTATTCTGGTTCATGCAATATTTCTTAATCAAAATCGATGTGTGATGCTAAATAGAGTATTGAATTGATAACACAAAACAAACTTTAACGGAAAAACCAAGTGGGACACAGATCGGGGACATGAAGCATTATGATGACCAATATGATCACCATAGGGCGTTTACTGCCTATTCACCTCTCAGCCGACCTGCCTATTCACTATCTCAGCCGACCACCACTATCCCTGCCGACCACTGTCTCAGCCGACCACCACTATCCCTGCCGACCACTGTCTCAGCCGACCACCACTATCCCTGCCGACCACTGTCTCAGCCGACCACCACTATTCCTGCCGACCACTGTCTCAGCCGACCACTATCTCAGCCGACCACTATCTCAGCCGACCACTATCCCTGCCGACCACTATCTCAGCCGACCACCACTATTCCTGCCGACCACTGTCTCAGCCGACCACTATCCCTGCCGACCACTATCTCAGCCGACCACTATCCCTGCCGACCACTATCTCAGCCGACCACCACTATTCCTGCCGACCACTGTCTCAGCCGACCACTATCCCTGCCGACCACTATCCCTGCCGACCACTATCTCACACCACCCACACTATCCCTGCCGACCACATCTCAGCCGACCACCACTATTCCTGCCGACCACGTCTCAGCCGACCACCACTATCCCTGCCGACCACTGTCTCAGCCGACCACTATCCCTGCCGACCACTATCCCTGCCGACCACTATCTCAGCCGACCACTATCCCTGCCGACCACTATCTCAGCCGACCACTATCTCAGCCGACCACTATCCCTGCCAATGAGACACAAGGAGGCAGGAGGGGAGGACTGGCAACGAGGTTCAAGTGGACGAGATCCGAGGAGCTTTTCCCCACACCGAATCCAGGGAACACGACTGCCTGTCGACCGCCCGCCACCGCGCCCACAGCTCAGTAACAGCGAGCTGTGCGACACCGCGCCCACAGCTCAGTAACAGCGAGCTGTGTGACACCGCGCCCACAGCTCAGCAACAGCGAGCTGTGTGACACCGCGCCCACAGCTCAGCGACAGCGAGCTGTTAGACACCGCGCCCACAGCTCAGCAACAGCGAGCTGTGGGCGCGGTGGCACACAGCTGCGCCGCCCACAGGGATAACATGGACGAAGGAAGTCAGTGATGGAGAAGTGTGGTATCTGTCAGCAACATTTTAGGATGAACCTTCAACCACGCGCGTGACTGAGCAGGCCACTGACCATCGCTGTACAGCAGTCACGTGCGCCACCACCATCACGTCATACCATATTTACATTGCATTTACATACAGGCACATCCACGTACTTCAAGGTTATTGTACACTATGCAAGGCGCAGCTTCGGAGCTTCGAACAACAGTGAAATGTTGCAAAGTTGTGCGTTGGAACGCATCAGCTGGGAGAGAGTCTGGCAGGAAGCTGACGGGGAGGCGGTGACGTGGCGGGGAGTCGATTGGGAGGCGGTGACGTGGCGGGGAGCCGATTGGGAGGCGGTGACGTGTGCACATTACGACGATTCAGACTGTAGGTGCCAAAAAGGCAGCTTTCCTGTCCTGAAGTCAGCTCGGTGATTGGTTGCCCATTTTCTTTTTCTTTTTTAAATCTATAGCAGCGGCAGAGTGCCATTCGCTAGAGATGAGTTACGTTAATGAAAGTGCTACGCTAGACCGGCTTATGTGGCATCCGGCGATGTCAAAGAAGCAAGAGAGAATAAGTGGGGGACGCCGGCAAACAAGGAACGTGGCGCGAAGGGGTGGTAGATACATGCACAGGTAGACATACAGACACACATACAGAACGCACGGTAGAACGTTTGGAGGGCGGCCAGCATCATAGCCTCCGGTCGGGCTGCGCGCCGCTGACCGGGCACGAGTCGGAAGGGGACGGGAACCTCTCAGCATCATAGCCTCCGGTCTCCCTCTCAGCATCATAGTCTCCCAGCATCATAGCCTCCGGTCGGGCTGCGCGCCGCTGACCGGGCACGAGTCGGAAGGGGACGGGAACCTCTCAGTAATCTGGGACGGACCTGCCGACAGAGTACTGGCACCTGGCCAGAACCGGCCACCACAGCCGGCGGCCAGCTCACGGCCGGGCCAAACCATCAACCTCGATGTCACAAATCGACACTTAATACGCTCTGGTGCGACGAAAGGCGAGCACCGTGCACGCCCTTCACTATTGCTATGTCAATAATTAAGAAGGCTTAACGGCCAAACCAACTGCTTGCGCGCATGGATAATCGAAGTCCTCAAGGAGATCGCAATATAACCCGCAATTTTCCACGTTGACAGAATTGGAATGGTATGCTCAGACCTCCAAATCGAAGACAAAAATTGCGGTACAATCAACAATTCAGGCGTCATACAATGGAATCCGAGTCACACACACACAAACAGTTTTGTCTTAACTGGCTGAAGAGCAATATCGGGAAGTCGATACGCAGTGTGGATGTTTTTGGTTAGACTGATCGATACGCAGTGCGGATGTTTTTGGTTAGACTGATCGTACAGGCCGTGTGGTGTGGTGACGGCGCGTGCTCCGTTAGACCTGACCAGTGATGACATGCATAGTACATTTGGGTCGGCCATTGGGTCGGCTCAACCGCTGACTGGCGCCAAATGTTGTCTGGTCTTCACTTGGAATCCTATCGACCAATCGTCTCGGAACCTCATAGCTAAGGCATGCATGGATCATCACCCAATTGATTTGACACAATGTCGCCCGTTGACTTGGTCACTATGTTGTCATTCATGCTCATGGAGAAACCTCCTTTACACGGGCTAACCTCCGGAGGTTTTTCTTCATGGAACTGCGACTGTGAGGAATGTTAGACACGCTACGTCAATTCTTGGCATGCAACTCCAATCGCTGTAACCTTGAACTGCCAGGACATCGAGGAATATATGCCCCCCATGTCCAATAATGGTCCAACCGATGACTTCTGGAACTCGGTAGGATGCGTCAGCAATCAGAGGTGATTGAGTGAGTTCCCCATCTCTCTTCTTTTCCATGTCATGTTCAGAACGATGTAGCGTACAAAATGGACATGAATGACCAATAATTGAGATCGTCATCAATGTCCACATGCATTAGATCGATAATCCACAATGCCAGGAAATTTGCGCCCGCAACATATAATACTAGTCCAGGTTCTTAATGGTAAGAATGGTGCGCAGGCTGCAAACATTGTCAGGCGTGCTGTTCGTGTGCGTGCCTCTTGGACACTGGCATTGCAAGATCATACACACCTGTATGGTAACGATGGTGGATTTGTGCTTCCACCCATAGCCATACATAAACATACATGAATAGGAAATCGTTCAAGGTCCTGACGCAATATGGCTTGATCTTAAGGATATGTATTAATTTGTGCGTAAGCCAGCTTCGTCACTGCATATTCCTTGGAACCTCCCTTGATTCCAGTTCAGCCCAGTTTCAGGAATGTCTATGACGAGCAAGTGCGATGGTCGAGCAGCTTCCTGTTCATATACGACACAAGTTCACATGAGTTACCTATTCAGAATCGACCCGAGTTGGCCCTGATCGGCCCCACCGTCTTTGAAACATTATTTTGTGTGGTTGTTGAGGAATTCACTGTCTAATTCCCTCACTCAGAGCTATACCAACTCTTATGATTTTGATTTTTAACCAGCTTGCATCCCACTATACTCCCTGAAGGACGCGGAACCTGAACCGGAACCCCTCTTGAAAGAAAGTGTTTTGTGATTGGAAAGGCCTCGTGCCCCGCACAGGTAGCTGTGTGGGGTTAGCCGTTGGTCACGTGACTATGTAGTCATGCTACGTGCCCCGGGGTCTTGCAATTGTCCGCTCCGTGTCCGTTTGATGCACGATACTGTGCTGAGCGGCACACTGTGTACGGCACACGCTTAGCGGGAGAAAACGGGCCGGCCGTAACACACACCGGTGCAAATTCTGGCTCAACACATCGGCATGGTACATTTACGTCTGGGAGGCGTGCACCACGTTCGGATATGAGCGCCATCTTGGCAAGAATCCAGTCAGCTTCGGTGAAGCCGATTGGTTTTCAGTGCGCTTATACTGAACTTGGAAGCACGTTGCCAGAGAACGGGCTCCTCTGTCGTATATGGTAACGTATCCCAACGGTAAACATACCGTTCAAAATTGTCCACATAGCTTCCATTTGTTTCTGCAATTCCTGTGCATCCTCCGAGCTGGGCGTGGTAAGGTGTATGATACCCGGACTGTCAAGAGAGCGCAGTCGCGCTTGTCCACGAGCCTCTTGCCGCCAGGGTATATGATCCCAGATAATAGGTCAGCAGCCCCTGAGCCACTAGACAGCATCTTGCCTTTGCATGCATGGCACCATTGATGGTGCCCTGTGCTGGCACCCATGCACATACCAACACGCAGAGCAACTGGTTATTTTGTCTCACCCCAATATTGGAGCAAAAGCTATATGCACCTTTGCACTTATGCAAGCATACCTTGCAAGTTATAGTACACAGAATAGATGATTCACATTTTGCAGTCTTGTGACAACGAACATGAATGATGTTGAAAGACAAAATTGGCCAGCTCTTTAAAAATGTTGCGAAATATAAATGTGAATACGAAAACTTGGATCTTCTTTCGACAGCTGCATTGGACTTCATCAAACACCGCAATGCATGTAGACGGTTTAGGTTAAACACCCTACGTGCTCAGGTACACTGGACTAGCCTGGCACTGGCAGATATATTTTCTACGTTGCTTTTTTAACTGCCAACCAGATGTATCTCGACATTCACTTCCTACAACCCAGCGACAAACATTGGTCATTGGGCCATTGCACTGAACCGACCGTGGCACCGCCTCAGCCCCAGTCCCAGCTAAGGAAACAATGGGAGGCCAAAGGCCTAGTCTCAATCCGAGCTGAGGCAACCTGGAAGGCCAAAGCCTAGCCCCAGTCCGAGCTGAGGAAACAATGGAAGGCTAAAGCCCAGCCCCAGTCAGAGTTGAGACAACACTGTAAGGCCAAACACAGCAGCAGACCACCAGCGCTACCAGCGTTTGTGTTATTCTTACTCAAGATACATCGCCATCTGTGATACAAGATACATCGCCATCTGTGATACAAGTGTTCCAATCGGGGATGGAGCTCCAGCGAAGCTATTAGGTGCACAATCAATGTCAACTTTGATGAAATGTAAATGCATCGGAGGGATACTGCGGCTGGCTCAGTGGGTTCCATGTGAATGTTGCATGGGCTTAATCGAACAATGAGGATGTCCAGCCGAAATATCTGCTGGTACGTGCTGAGCAGGTTGGAGACAAGCTGACATACTTTGTGTCGGCTGAGGTGCGTGGTGGTCGGAGTGACACAGGTGGAGACCGACAGACTGACATGGCGGAGCTCCAGCATTTCTCGGAATGCAGCGGGTGACCGCCGCGCCGGCCCGCAACACCACTGCCAGCCCCATCCCCACCCCCACTCCCATCCCCACCCAACTCCCACCCAGTCGACAGCCGCCGACCGCCGGCCCGCAACACCAGAAGCAGCCCAGCCCGCGCAACCCCAACCCCAACTTCGGGCAGTGCACGCCCGAAGTTGGGGCAGTGCACGCCTTCACAGCCACAGCCATTCCAGACTGCCGCATCTGGTAACTCTCCTGAGTCGGGTCACAGACGCGGCGGCGGTGGAGGTCGGGAGCCTCGGCACACAGGCTGCGGAGGCCTGGTGCCTTGTCCAGTGGCCCGGGGCCAGTGGCGATGAAGGCTGAAAATCCTGTTCAAGTGGTTGAGGAAGCCTGGTGCCTTGTCCCACGGGCAGTGACGATAGAGGCTGGGAGTCTTGTCTCGGAGGCAGTGACAACCGCCGCTAGCCTTGGTCTTGGCAACCTCGAGAACCTTGTCCCAGAGGAAGTGGCAACTGCCGGGAACCTTGTCCTGGAGGCAGTGGGGACCGTCGGGAACCTTGTCCTGGAGGCAGTGGGGACCGTCGGGAACCTTGTCCTGGAGGCAGTGGGGACCGTCGGGAACCTCGTCCTGGAGGCAGTGGGGACCGTCGGGAACCTCGTCCTGGAGGCAGTGGGGACCGTCGGGAACCTTGTCCTGTAGGAAGTGGGGACCGTCGGGAACCTTGTCCTGGAGGCAGTGGGGACCGTCGGGAACCTTGTCCTGGAGGCAGTTACGACTGCCGGGAACCTTGTCCTGTAGGAAGTGGGGACCGTCGGGAACCTTGTCCTGGAGGCAGTGGGGACCGTCGGGAACCTTGTCCTGGAGGCAGTTACGACTGCCGGGAACCTTGTCCCTGGAGGCAGTGGGGACCGTCGGGAACCTTGTCCTGGAGGCAGTGGGGACCGTCGGGAACCTTGTCCTGGAGGCAGTGGGGACCGTCGGGAACCTTGTCCTGGAGGAAGTGGGGACCGTCGGGAACCTTGTCCTGGAGGCAGTGGGGACCGTCGGGAACCTTGTCCTGGAGGCAGTGGGGACCGTCGGGAACCTTGTCCTGGAGGCAGTGGGGACCGTCGGGAACCTCGTCCTGGAGGCAGTGGGGACCGTCGGGAACCTTGTCCTGGAGGCAGTGGGGACCGTCGGGAACCTTGTCCTGGAGGCAGTGGGGACCGTCGGGAACCTTGTCCTGGAGGCAGTGGGGACCGTCGGGAACCTCGTCCTGGAGGCAGTGGGGACCGTCGGGAACCTTGTCCTGGAGGAAGTGGGGACCGTCGGGAACCTTGTCCTGGAGGCAGTGGGGACCGTCGGGAACCTTGTCCTGGAGGAAGTGGGGACCGTCGGGAACCTTGTCCTGGAGGCAGTGGGGACCGTCGGGAACCTCGTCCTGGAGGCAGTGGGGACCGTCGGGAACCTTGTCCTGGAGGCAGTGGGGACCGTCGGGAACCTCGTCCTGGAGGCAGTGGGGACCGTCGGGAACCTTGTCCTGGAGGAAGTGGGGACCGTCGGGAACCTTGTCCTGGAGGCAGTGGGGACCGTCGGGAACCTTGTCCTGGAGGAAGTGGGGACCGTCGGGAACCTTGTCCTGGAGGCAGTGGGGACCGTCGGGAACCTCGTCCTGGAGGCAGTGGGGACCGTCGGGAACCTTGTCCTGGAGGCAGTGGGGACCGTCGGGAACCTTGTCCTGGAGGCAGTGGGGACCGTCGGGAACCTTGTCCTGGAGGCAGTGGGGACCGTCGGGAACCTTGTCCTGGAGGCAGTGGGGACCGTCGGGAACCTTGTCCTGGAGGCAGTGGGGACCGTCGGGAACCTTGTCCTGGAGGCAGTGGGGACCGTCGGGAACCTTGTCCTGGAGGCAGTGGGGACCGTCGGGAACCTTGTCCTGGAGGCAGTTACGACTGCGGTTGGGCGGCTGGTTCCAGATGCCGCTCGGGAGACGCTAGCGGCGGGTCCCTGCTCCACTCGGGCGGAGGTTCCATTGACTTCATAAGGTAAGCTATGTTTCGCTGCAGTTCGTCTGCCCTCGTGCGGTGCGGGTCATCGCCCGATCCTCTCTTAAAACGGAAAAACACCTAAACGCTCAGCATGGTGCTTATTTTTCTTGGGATAGCAACGATGTGAAATTTACATTTCGATCCATATGTCAAATAAGGTGAGGTGAGGGTCAGATAGTGACAGATGAGATTCAAGTGTTACTCGTGTTTTCAAAGCTTGCTAAATAGTGGCCGAAAGTACTATTTTCTTGTAGGTAAGGTTCAACTGGATCCGAAACTCAATTTCAGTATGCAAATTATCCTCAGGTGATGAGAAGCGGAAAAGATCATTGGAGGTCCAGTTCGGTCCGTGTCCATGAATCATCCTGGAAAGGCAAATGACCTTTGTAAGCATATCAGCAGAATTGTCCATTACACTACGACATCCGGCAGACCATGTGGGGGCAATCGTGAGATTGATTGCCGACAGTTCGCAAATTGGGCGATGGGGCGGTGGGAGTACTTCAACCTCCTGCACGGACGAGCGTTAATAAGCACCCATAACAGCTCCCTTGTCAACATTTTCCTCTGCAGAGCTATAGATAGCTTATATGCCACACGCAGCCCTGCAAGCCAGACACATGCTCAGCTAAAATGGACTTGTCGCACAAATCACGTGCGATCAAAAACTATGATGAAGTAAAGGCTAATAAAACAAGGCTGTGCATCAGGAAGAGTACTTCGTTTCTAAAATGGGGAGACGCTCAAAGTTAGTAGCGACATAGATGGAAAACGAACAGGTAGGTGATATGAGGTTCGGAATTTTTGTGCGAGCGTGCCAGTCTGACATTGGCTGCCCTGTTTGATGACTACATCGAAGCATAATATCGTAAGGTGTGTAAACTGGAACTATGCTACCAAGAATTGCATGCCGGTACATACAGGAAGATACTTTAGAAAAGGTGCCCAAACTAACGTCAAGTCAGCAAGGCTGGTGTGGTACACATAACCTAACCATAAATGCTTCCTTGTGCTTTTTAAAATGTTGTTGTGTGCATCAAATGAAGGCTTATGCCTGCTCCATTATTTCCTATATCTAATAATGATACGAGAGGCGAATCCAGGAGTTATGATAGGTTACTTAGGTAGCCAGTGTAGAGTAGTGCCGGTGATCCCACACTTATTTCTACACTTAAACATGAGTCATGCATGCCATATAGTATCGAACCATTTTGATGTCCAAATATACGCATGTTAAGTCAAGATTTCGATCCAAAGATGAATCTAGTTTCTGTCACGTACAGCAACAGTAGCCGGGTTCCATGAGAGCCACTTTGTTTATCTGAGAGTATATGGTTTTCTGGTATTTGTGAGTAAATTCGTTTATATACTGGCTTCTCTAGGACTTTGGAGACACACGAAGAGAGGCTAATTGGCCTACGATTTGTGGGATCAGAGCATAACCCTTTATTTTTGAATATGGGCGTTACGTTAGCTTTTCTCCGTTCCTTGAGGAAACTCTGAGTGGTGAGACTTATTGAATAAATTAGTCAGGTGTTCATTGATAAGAATTGCAATTAATGTAAGCAGCAGGGATGTAGACCATGGGACTCACCAAGCAGGGATGTATTTCATCAGGTCCGGTTGACGTATTTGGATTCGGGTGGGTGAGCTGCTGAGGAACTTCATTTTCAGTGACTTGCATCTCTGCGGAACTTGGAATGCAATGCTTATCTTCTACGTCCGTAGAATGTAGTTGCACACTTTTCGGTGATTGCATTGTTTTTCGGTGATTGCACTGTTCCACGAAATGGACGTTCAAAAGTGTTGCTTTCTCTGTATCGTCAATAATTCACCATTTGCACCATCTAGGGATGGTATGCTTTGGGAAGTCGTGGTGCCAAGTATCCACTTTTAAATTTGTTGGTGTTTTCGAGGATTACGTTTGCTACTGTTTACAAAGCTGGCATGGCAAATGTGGTATGACAGATGTGGAAAATCCAGGTGTCGGTAATTTGGAAGAGCCTGTATTTTCAACATGAGCAATGTAAATTTCCGCCTTCCTCGCTATGGTCACATTGGTGTGGCAGAAACGCAGGAACGCCCTCCCCATTCTTCACTCCCCGTCATAAGCGCTTAATAATTAATTTCCGTCGGCCTAAAAACATAATGGGAGGACTTCCGGAATAGCGGACAGTCGCTTCCGTCTAAGCATGATAATGTCAACCTCATGATGCTGCAGAGTAGAATACAAACGTAAATAGCTTGAATTCTTCCTCAAAATCTGAGTGTACACACCATTGATATTTTCAGTAGAAATAACAAAAATATCCGGTACTCTTCCATTGAGAGATGCGAAACTAGGGAGACTTGGCATCCAGCCATCGATCACTGTGCAACGTTGTGGTGATTAACTTAACCTGAAGGCATTCAAGCATGGAAACATTACACCTAGTACCTTCCCGACTATGCCAGGGTCTGAGGGAGAGTAGCTTTTGCTAGCTCCCGGCTGTTGCAAGACATATCACTGGATATGTGGTTTTAAAGAAAATATATACTATGTTACTTTTCCGTCCTACTGAATTTCTTTTGTGAAGACCTACATGCTTTTCAAACCCTGCTCATAATCGACGCCCCTCCTCTAACCGTCCACGCGTTGCTCTACGTACCCAAAAATTAACATTGTAGTTTCCTCATTCCCCTCTCTCGTCTCAAAATATGATTTGTCAAGTATGCGAAACGAGTCATATCTAGCATGCTAATTTGTGCATGTTGAGTGTTGTATTTACAAACTGACGCAGTAGTGGCAATGATGGGTCGGTTGCTGATTGCTTGTCTACTTGATAATGGATTCCCGCATAAGTTAATGATACATTGTGTTGATCAACATGTAAATGACTTTGCTAATGTGCCTAATGTGACATGAATGCCTTCCTGCAATAACTTAGTGCCATTAAAGCACAATCGCTTAAGGACGTTGCTTGTACACGACACGAAACGTGCCGCTCAATTTACAAACAATGCTGACCAATGGGCGCCAGTCGGAGAACTCCGTCACCGACTGGCCAGCCGTGAACCTCGCTTCGCCCACGTTAAGCAGCGGTAGGTCAAACCCTGACACATGGGCGGCGAATAGTCTGGGGCAAGGTGTCCGACTCCCAACCGAAAGGTTGTGGGTTCGAGCCCCACCCGTCGCTACTTTTCGTCGGAGGCCGGTCGGCGTGACGGATTGGCGACGCTGTATGACGCAACATTCCGCGCGTCACAATGCCAATAACTACCACCGTCGAACCTACATGTCATGTGTTACTCACACGGTGATGCTTTTTTCAGATGTTTCTGACGGTGCAGAAGAGACAAAAACACGCTGGATGCCACCAAAGATAGGTGAGCACTCGTGAGAAGGCTGAGCTGTCCTAGGATGGTGAGTGCACCGATCATGGGCCACGCATTAGTGGTGGTGCGAGCACAGCGCCAGCGGTGGTGCGAGCACAGCGCCAGCGGTGGTGCGAGCACAGCGCCAGTGGTGGTGCGAGCACAGCGCCAGTGGTGGTTCGAGCACCAACACCACTGGAAATGGTGGTGCGTATGCCTACACCACCGGAGGTGGTGGTGCGAGCACCGACACCACCGGAGATGGTGATGCGAGCACCAACACCAACGGATATATTGACACCAAGTGCGTCACCGACACTGGATGGTCGCCTGTCGCCATTGACTAGTGTGCCCAGTACTGCCAGTACTAGCTGTACGGGCAGTGGACACCAGACATACAACTGTGAACACCAACTATGCTACTATAGGCGGTCCGAGGCACCGAAATCGGGTGAGGCAGTCACCACTGCACTCCACCCCCACCACCCACCCAGAAAAAATCGTCGGATTTCGGCCACTCTATTTTTCGGTTCCCAAAATTCGGAAGTTGCTGAGTGCCCCCCCCCCACCCCGAAAAAAAAATATCCTTCGGACTTTAGAAATACTTTTTCGAGACATTTCGGTGACGCACATGACCACCATCGCAATGGGGGAGAGATAAAGCAATGCATTAACACATTAAAGGCGAAGTTACCGAGGTTAACTTCTTGCAAACAATTTTCCTAACATCCATCAAGTCGGCAAACATTTTCAACAGCTCCATTGCATTTCACCGCCGTTTGTAGAGTAAGAAAAACATGCTATGAAATGTTATGCAAACATGAATTAAATATCATTCCAAAGTCAAAAGATAACCATGGGACTCACCCAGCCTTGAAAACCATGGGACTCACCTGGGCTTTCCAAAGCGGCACTGGCCTCCTTAGTTGTTTCTTGGTGGCAAATAATTTTTCCTCATATGAGGAGAAGAAAATACAGTTTAAAGGATTTTATCAGTGGAATTTTTCATGATTGATGATGGTTTTTAATTGCAAGGCTGTTCTATGAAGGCCACCAAATGTATGGTACAAGGCACACGAATGGATACACATGGAATTGGAACTTTATCTGGTACCAGGAACTGACATGATAGGTGAAGTATATAACTTTCTAGGTTATACAATAACATCCAGTCAATAATTGAAGAAAACTAAATACTGAAATACTAAATAATGAAGTCCACTTAATAACAGAACAGCACAGCCAAGGCAGAGACTGAGGGGAGCAAGAGCCCCTCTTAGAAACAGGAGGCCCTGATAAATCCCTGACTGAACCCACAGGAAAAGGAGAGGATGTCCTTTGACACACCTCGGCTGTCTCGGAAATCTTAGGAAACAGCGGTTTTAAATTTGCCTTCAGTGTCCTTTCTCTAAACTTACTTCAATAAATTATTTCATGTTTATCATGTATATTTATTCATTTTTAAATGCCACCCATCTTTCCATATATTATTTGCCACAAGTAAAGGTTGTTTATCTCAATGATTTGAAAAAGCCACCATGCCCATAGTAATGTCAAGTTACTCCATTTTTCTACTTTGGTAAGCATGAAGCAGACTTGAAACAAGGTAGTAGCTGTACATGAAATATGCTTTTGAATGCATACTTTTCACACACAAAAATATCCATAGAACTGTGCTATAAGGTATTTTTTGGACTCGTATATTTTCCCAATATACCATTTATGACAGTGATTAAGCTAGTGTGACCACTCATTTCCTCTCAAAATCCTTACTATTCAGCTGGAAAGGAAATTAACACAAATAAAGTGGCTTTGAGTTAGGTAACATGGCATATAAAGGTGTAAAAATAAAATGTAAGATACCCATTTCCTAACCTATCTTAACATTAATTAAAAAAGAACATGATCTCCCACAATCAATTTGTTTTTTGTCTTCAAAATTGACAACATAAAAACCCAATCTAACTGATTACTTTTTAATTGAAAAATCAAACCTTCCAAATGAAAAAAAAGCACCTAACATAGCCAAGCCTAACCCCTTTGTTTGCTTTCTGGAGGTAACATGTGTAAAACATGTCCTGTGAGTACCTTAAAGCACAATAATAAGCTCTCTTGCATTAATTATCATCAATGTTTCCTAAAATGGGTATGGCTACATTTGTCCATTCTACAGAAGCGCGGCATACCACAGAGAGGAATTTAAGGACATCCCGATAAATTTTTTGGCCAAGCAAAAACCATACATGTGCTAGCCTCGGAAATGCATTGGTTCATATACTAAGAATCCAAATGTATAATAATATACCAATTTGTGTTCGTTGAGGGGTACAGACTCACTAAAAAAAATTTAATCGGGCACTGCCATTGGAAAAAAAACAACAAAAATTATACATTTGTCAACCAATTATTCAATTTAGTCATAGCTGGTCACATTTAGAGATAGCCAACATCTCCTCGCACTCTTCCTACCGAACTTCCTTGTCACTTGCAGGGCTGGATATCTCTCACAAAGTCAGGGGATCCAAGTCCCGAGCCCATACCCATGGGGTCCAGACCCCATACCAACCTGGGGTCTCCAGGCATGAGTACTTGCCTACCGACTATGAGGAACATGAACAATATTATGAGCCAAAAGATCAGACCAAACATTTGGTCAGACTAAGCCTGGTTTTGAATTGGGACCAGTTTAACATACCAGTACAAATTGGATGCATTGGAAGATCCAGAGTTGGTTTGGAGTTGCTCAGTGGGGCGAAGCAAAACTAATTCTCAGATTTGTTTTAATATTTTTTCACAAGCTTCTAACTCCTTGAATTTGGCATCAAATGTTTCTAGTTTTGCATACATTGTCTACCATGGACCAATTCTGCTCCAAAGTAGGCTGTGTGTGGGAGAGGGGGGGGGGAGGATAGCTGAGAAGGACCACATCAAAGCCCAGTCTTAGCCCACCGTTCCTGAACGCTCTTAGTTGAGCAGAATTTCTCACCTCTCCTACCCATCCATGCAGGTGGGAAACTTGCTCCTACCCCATAATGTTGCACAATCCCTTAATTTCAGGAATTAATGGAAAGTTTTCGTGTGAAAGATGTTCTGATGTAGCCCGAAAGTGAACTTGCACACAATTTCCTCTGACGGTACAATGCACTCCACATAAACGTTTTAGTTCATCTTGCGAAGGCTGTATGCCCTGCGCTTCGTATGAAACGAACGCGCAAAATATGGCGATATTTGGCAGAGGTTGGCCACACTCACACGTATTTCAGATTAGTGATAGAGCTGTTCCAAATTGAATATGTAAATCTTAACTAAAATTTCCACGATAATTACGAATCACCAATGAATGTTTTATGTCCACTTCTTAATTTTGTGATTTTCCAGTGGATAAGAGCATAGCTATGTACGAAAATAACACAAAAAATATATTTCAGCTCTACTCAGGTGAGGCACGGCCTTAAGTGCCTTAGTGGGCGGACCGCCCCTGCTACAGACACCAGTTATAGCTGGCGTCTCTCGACACCAGCGACATTTCTGCCGACACTGGACCTAAAACTGAAGACATTGCTGGTGCTGCCAATGCCAACTAGTGTTGCGAACAAAGTCTGTGCTGCTGCGGACACCAGATAAGCTACCGTAGCAGTTGGTCAGCGTTGCCACCGACACGGACTGCCGTTACTGACACTGACCGATGTTAGCGACACTGACTGGCGTTACAGACACTGCTGTGTGTCACCAACACTGACTGCCGTTACTGACACTGACCGGTGTCACTGACACTGACTGCGGCTACAGACATTGTCCGGTGTCAACCGACACTGACCGGTGTTCCCGAAACGGGTCTGTGCCACCAACACTGATCGATGTAACCGACACTGACTGCCGTTATGGACACTGACCTATGTTACCGACACGGGCCGGTGTTACCGACACTGACTGCCGTTATGGACACTGACCTATGTTACCGACACGGGTCGGTGTTACCGACACTGACTGCCGTTATGGACACTGACCTATGTTACCGACACGGGTCGGTGTTACCGACACTGACTGCCGTTACGGATACTGACCGGTGTCGCCGACACTGACTGCCGCTATCGACACTGATCTGTGCTACCGACACGGGTCGGTGTCACCGACACTGGCTGCCGTTACAGATACTGACCGGTGTTACCGACACTGGTCGGTGTCACCGACACTGATCGACGTTATCGACACTGACTGCTGTTACCGACACTGACTGCCGTTATCGACACTGACTGCCGTTATCGACACTGACTGCCGTTATCGACACTGACTGCCGTTACCGACACTGACTGCCGTTACCGACACTGACTGCCGTTATCGACACTGACTGCCGTTATCGACACTGACTGCCGTTACCGACACTGACTGCCGTTATCGACACTGACTGCCGTTATCGAC